>CM057168.1:1549957-1578611 GCA_029962745.1 Echinometra lucunter | reverse complement strand
TTTTTAATTAACCGGTCAAATTACCTCATCAACAGATTGGGGGGGGGGGGGGGTGTTTCACAAAATTGACTAAACCTGCACTTAACTATGGCTGGCAATTCATGCCACTGTTTGCTTTCAGGAAGGATCTCTTTAAGGATTTGCAAATCATGGTCATAAGTCTGCAGAATTTACAATTTTTTTTATAGTTCATTGATGAAGAAAACAAAAGATGTACATTCTTTAAATTTGTGACAATGGTTTGCGCATCCCTTGAGAGACAGATGGTGAAAGCAAACAGTGGCATGATTGGCCTGCTATAGTTAAGAGCAATTTGAGTCAATCTTAATCTTTAAGAACCCTCCCCCCCCCCCCTCCGTTCTCCTATTCCACCTGGGCAAGTGACCAATCTGAAAATCCGATGCATGCCTCAATTTCAAGTGAAGTTCAAGTTCAAGTTCAAGTTTCAACACATTTCCAGTATTTCAAAATGGAATGACAAACAAGATGTTTACAACAGCGAGATAACATACATGTAGGCCTACTTTTAACAAAAATATATTTTAACAAAAATTTACTTCCAATAAATGCCCCTTTTCCATTCTAATATGTACCAAGTCGTGCTACATGTATAAGTGTCTCTTTTGTTTTCAGATAAGAGTCCCTTTTCCATTCTGGCATGTCTCCCCTTTTCATTTAACTTGCTACACACCCAGTGGCGGCACTAAGGGGGGGGGGGGGGGGGGCATTTGCCCCCCCCACTCAGAAGCTTTGCCCCCCCCCCCCAGAAATTTTGAGGACTGAAAGGAAAAATTATATACTGTAATTTGTAAATAAGTAGATGTTGTCATAAACATTATATTCAAGCTGTGAAGTGCTCTAAAATACCATTTTTCGCTCTTCAAAACTTCGATTGAAAACAAAAAAGTGGTTATTTTTGGCTCGCTCGCTTCGCTCGCTCGTCATATTTTAAAATTTCTTTTCTAAAATGCAATTGAAACCAAGAAAAGTAGCCATTTTGGGCTCGCTCGCTCACAAATTGATATTGAAATGTGTGTAAGAGGACGCAAAAAAAATAAAAATTGACTCCCCGGCCCTGCCCCCCCCCCCCCCACTTTAACAATCCTGGTGCCGCCACTGTACACACCCATTTGATTTCAATCTGATAGTACTCCTCTTGCTTTAATAAGTGTGATTTCTACTTACGATAAGTGCCCCCATCGAATCTGATAAATTATGTCCCTTTTCATTTCACATGAGCGTCCAATGAGTACCACGTTTCAGTGCCCCTTTCCGTTTTATGTAATGCAATTCTTCTTCCGTTAATAAGAGCCCCTTCAAATCCCATATGTCCCTTTTAACGCGTGATAAGCGCCTATTTTCCTTCTTGTACAATTTTCCCCTTTTAATTTTCAGATTCGACTGTTATGTGCAGAAGAAAGAATTGAGCAGGAGCTAAGAGCTGTTGGATCGACATCGCCCAAAACTTTAGGCTATTAAGAACCAACGGTGCCCCTAGATTGCAGCGATGAGTATTTTGTTTGTTTGTTTGTTTGTTTTTGTGTTTGTTTTTCCAAAGCTCGCTAGCTAAGCTCGCTCGCTGGCCCCGGGAGGGTTATGAATGGCATAATGGTAATTTTTGGCAATGGGGCTGACACCCTTTGTCCGAAAATCAACTATTCAGTTTCACAACTTCGTCCGCGCTAGCGAAGCGAGCGGCAAATGTTTTGCAATTTTGGTAGTGAAAATGTACAGAAATTTCATATTGCGGTATTGCCCAAATATGAAAAATTAAGGGCGCCCTTATGCCAATATATGAAGATACTAAGGAGGGGAAGGGGGGGGGGGCAAAATAATACCCCCAAAAAGCAAGCATCTCCCCCTTTTTCACAGATGATAGATAAAATTTCTAAATAGTGAGAAACGTTACTTCTAATTACTATACGAGGGAGCGTAGCGACCTAGTAAGAAAGTTTTGATTTTTTGAATGCTGAAAGTTTGCATTTTAGAGTACTAATAATGTCAATATGCCCATTTTACATGGTTGTGTATGATCAAAAAAAAAAAGTTTCTTCTGAAGGGGGGGGGGGGGGGGCGGGGGGGCCGGGGGGGGGGTGCAAAAATCAATTTTGCCCCCTGTCGAATGATTGAGCCCCCCCCCCCCCCCCTCCCCCCGCTTCCGGCGTCTATGCCATTCTGTCGAGATTGTGCTAAAAATGGAAACTCCTTTGAATAAGTTTGACTAATTTCCTGTAATATCAGTCAGAAATGCATCGAAAATTATAGCTTGGTCAATTAGGAAAACGACCAGGTTAATGGATAAAACAAAACAGTGATAGGAAAGAACCCTTAAAAGTATATTTATCAGTCAATGTAAATAATAGAAATATCGTGGCCTTCAATAATATACATTTTTGTTGGCTCGCTTCGCTCACTGGCAACTGGAAAAGTATTTCTAGACTATAATTTTTTTTTTTTTTTTTTTTTTGTAATGCTTTTTAGCCTTTATTCAGATTTTCCGACAAAACAATTCAGACAATAAAATATTTTTCTACATTATAAACATACATAGTAAATCAAGAGAGAAATCTTATTTTCATTCATTGTAAACCACTCTGGTAATGGTCGTCGAGCGCCATCCGCGACCGAGATTACAACAGTCAGCCGGATGACTTTATTTATCGAAAAAGGATCCTGGCAGCTTTTAATTTTAAGTAAGCTCCATCGTGTGCTCTGTAAGTATAAAGTAAATTAAATTTAAGCCATTGACTCATTTCATTTGTCGTCATTCGCTTTGCTGATAAGAGTTTGAGTGTGAGAATAACCAAAACAGGTCATGAAAACTGAAGTCTCAAGAGAGATTTTGTGGGCTGCGCGAGACGGGTACGGTCTCACGAGAGCACTCCCGCCGGAGCTCCTCGCTATCGCTCCGGACGGTGAAGGTGTTTGCGCTTAGCTTGGCTTCGTGTAGGCGCTGTTACCGTTAGTTTTACACAGACTGACGTTGAGCTTCCTAAATCAAGTTAGCAGTTACCTAAACTCGGGACTAAAATTTTCAAAGTTCCCTCTACAGCCGGCAGACCGGTCTTGTTTTGAGATTTAAAAAGTGATTTGATCATTTGATCTGTCATGGTTGTACAAGATTAGAACACAGCAAACAAATCACAGTAGGCCTAGGTCTAGATAGCTAGATAGCTATAGGATAGCTATCGTGATTTTATTCTGATATTACACGATAGCTATAGATTGCTGACATAGGCCCCTGTGTAGAAAGATGTGACCTTGAAATATTATGCCTCCAAATCACACTTTCTCATGCCCGGTTAACCCTGCAAACTACCTTCCAAGTTCGCCAGTGGACCGGTCGATCAAACTGTGATATAAGAACCTTAGACTCTAAATTTATTTTTCAAACTCAAAATATCGACTTTTGATTGATACGGGATCCTACCTTCTTGTTGATTTCGCCACTTGATTAATTTCCATTTCAATAGCGCGACCTCCGACATCGTGATTTCACCTACACCCGCTGGTCTCGGCCACAGGCGCTAGGCGAAGCAGCGTTGCACTCTCGTATGTGTCGGTGAACGCAGAGTGCGTGCGAGAGTGCAAGGGTTAGTGAATGGGTTACCAGTAGGGCCAGGCAGGGGTCTACTGCCGGTACCGGTACTAACAACTCATAAGGACTTAGCCTTAACTCTAGGCTTAAGTTAAATAAGGGCATACTTTGGCAAGGATCAACGGCCTTGTTTGTTTTCATCTGTTATTTGTATATTTTCGTGGCAGATAACCAGAGATGTCGTTCAAGAGGGATGGCGATGATGGTAGTCAATTAAATCTTTTAAAGGTTCGTATCTCAAGAATATTCCGACTGTTTGTGAGAGATCTATGATTTTTGCACAGGGGAGACACTCCACAACTCATTCACGGTGCTTCGGGAATGAACGGAAGTTACTGAAGCCTTCTAATTCGCCTAATGTCTGCCCGGCAACCAAAATGAGAACTACATGTATTAGATGTAACTGTGGAAATGTAAAACATACATGTATTTTGTAATACATGTGTGTTGAAAAGTGTTGAAAAGTTAGTCAAGAACAGTGATGAGAGTCATAATGAGACATACGCATGTTAACTCAACCAGGGGCGGATCCAGGGGTGGCTTAATTGGTCACCCTTCCCCCCTCCCCCTTCTTTGAAGAGCAGAAAAGGCAACATTTTAGGCTAAAATACAATGTGAAAATGCCAAAAAACCTTTTTTTTTTGGGGGGGGTAAACACCTCAAAAAGTCAGCTGCCCCACCCCTCTCCCTTTTCTTGTGAAAAATTCTGGAAATGGCCTTGTTAACTGTGGAGTATCAAATGTTTTGAAATTCTAAAAATGCTCATCAACATGCTGTAAGAGTTATCTGTACCATGATCCTAAAAGCAGGTTTCCTTCACTCTTTAAAAAATGACCTTTTTTTTTTTTTTTTTACTAGCTACTTTTTCCCTCATTTCAGATGGAATTTGTCATTTAATGCATGTTAATACACTTTTTCTTCAGTTTAATTTGAATCACTTTATTTCATTCAATTAATGTGAATACCATTCAGTTTAATTTGATTCAGTCAAATTTTCCGAATTCAATTCAATACAGTTTAGTTCAACTCGGTTCATTCCAGTTCCATTCAATTTAGCATTTATTACATATACTAGTACGGTATAAAGATGAAAAGTGTGAAATAAAAAGTGAACCCATTAGATAATTAGGGCCAGCAACTGTGAGATATTGTGAAATCAAATCATACTCATTGAGTTAATAATAATAGTAATAATCAGATTTGTAAGGTGCCAAATCCACTTGATTATCAAATGCTCAAGGCACAACTTGTGCAAAAGACAAAATCACATATAATATGACAAATAGAAAAAGGTGAAATGGGAGAGATAAGGACGTGAAAGGTAATGGTGATTAACTAATTATAGGCCAAGTTAAACGGATACTTTTTAATATTTCTCTTGAACACTTCAACTGAACTGCTATTTTGTATTACTTGAGGGAGGGTATTCCATATGGAGGGCCCAGCATGAGCGAAGGTTTGCTCCCTCCCCCCCCCCCCATGTTGTATTAAGCTTGTTGAAAACATGTTGAAAATTAACTTTCATACATGTATATCAGTTCTCTAGGCTTCAATAAATTTACAACACAAAAAAATTGAAAAAAAGATGAAATAAATGATTGTGTTAAAGCATTGCAAGTGTGTCTTTTTTTAAAGCAATACAAAAAATGAACTAAATAATTGTGTTAAGGCATTGCAAGTGTTTCTGTCTTTTTTTTTTTAAAGCAATACAAAAGATGAATTAAATAACAAGTGTTAAGGCATTGCAAGTGTGTTTGTCTTTTTTAAAAAAGTGATACAAAGCAAAAAAGGCCTGTTGAGCACAATTTGATTTTGGTATAACACACACATATTTTATAGACCCTAGCCTGAGTGTTCAACGGGTCAAGACACTTTTTAAAAATTATTTTGTTTTTACTTTCAAGATACATCTGTTGTTTTTTTTTTTACAAAATTACACCTTTGGTTATTTTGATGTTAGAAACGAAGAGTGGCTGAACTGTTGGCCAAGGACATCCCGGATGATGAAGCTGTGCTGATGAGCAATGGAAGGTAGGTGGAGAGGTAGCCAAAGGCTGGGATTCACAAAGGTGGTTTGAATTTAGCCCACCAATTGGTGGGCTGACCCCGCTTTTGACTAGGGTCAGATAGTCCCGGACTAAATGTGGTGCTAACCCACCTCCGAAATTTGAGATGTGAAAGCGAGAGTTGGTCCCGTACTAAAATGCGGTGCTAACCCACCTCCTAATTTGAGGTGTGAATCCGAGAGTTAGTCCCGTTCTAAAAGTGGTACTAAAAAGGCCTTAATACCACCAAATTTGAGGTGTGAAAAGCCTAATAGTGACTAATGCTGGTTTAAAGGGGGTACCCAATGCTGAAACAATGTTAGCTCATTTAAAAGAGCATGATTTTATTAGCAGAAAATCATCTGCCTAAAGTTTTTTTAAAAATCGTGTTGCCAAGGAAACCCCCAAATGTGGCAAGATTTCAGGATATTTTTGACCCCCCAGCTGTGACCCAGTTTCAACTGGGTACCCACTTTTACGTCAAAATGACGTCAAAGTGGGTACCTTGTCGCGCACTTCTAGCAAAATGCGCGCAAGGTATAATACAAATTGTACAGTCTAGCGCACAGCACAACTGCAATGCGCGAAGCTGGGTACCCACTTTTACGTCATACCTCATACTCAAATTTTTTGCTCAGCTCTTGACTTTTTATGAGAAAATTATCCAAAATGCACTGATTTCGATTGAAAAATCATCAAATTTTTAAAATTATTCTTCTTAGAATTCTATTCTCGATCATCTAAAAAAAAATTACCATTGTGTAATCACTTTAACACCCTACATGTATCTCTCATCAGATATGCCTGAACAGTATGCCACTATAAACTCATCTTTGACACTGTTGATATGCTGACTGTACATAGTGAATAATTCTAGTTTAACACCCTTTTTCTCCTCAGATATGCCTGTACGGTATGCCACTATAAACCCATCTTTGACACCGTTGATATGCTGACTGTACATCGAGCCGGGAAGAAACACCAGCATGGTATGTAGGAATTTACCCCGTTAACCCAATGCTAGGTTGTACTGAAATCAAATCGCAGAAAACTGCTTCCAAAAGCTGTTGCGGCAAAAAAATATGAAATAAGCACATTGCACCATTCAACATGAATCAATTAATCAAGCTGCCGTGGTTGCACGCATCTGTTCATTGTACAACTCTTATCTTATTCAAAGAGAATGTTATGTACTCGAGATAAAACAAAGCAAAAACAAACAAACAAACAATAGAAATAATAAGACATATAGGTCAAATTCCTGTAAATTGTAATGTCACAATGAATAGGTCTACAAGTTTGTAGTACAGAATTATTACTTAATTGTGCCATGTATGTTTGATTGTTTGTCTTATTTTATGTACCTTTTTAAACTTTTGGACAAGCTGGTTTTGTACTCTCAGCTACATGTATAATATACAGTGTTCTTTATAACGAGGTTCCACTGTGCGTTATAAAGTGGGACCTCGTTAATAGAGAACACTGTTATAACAAACTCAGTATAACATGGTAATTCTAATGGTCCCACCTTTGTATTTTAGTGTTTTTTAGCACTGATATAACAAGATTTCAATATAAAGAGATAATTTCCTTGGTCCGGAGGAGTTTGTTATAACGAGGATCGCCTGTTTATGGATGTTTGTGTGAGCATCATACATGTAAATGCTGCTGCCGCCGTTATCTTTTGTCCTTTCGATCTGTAAGTCCTGGGGGGTGTTTCACAGAGACTAATGGGGTGTTGCAAGAAAGTTGCAATCGATTGCAAGTTGCAACTGATTGTCACTGGCCAATCAAAATCATTGTTGCATGCATGTCTTCTTAAAAGGGCAGACTCTGAGCCATTCAGAATGGTTGTTTCAAAATTAGCAATTATTTGCAATTGATTGCAACTTGATTTCAACTTTCTTGCAACACCCCATAAGACTGACTCAAATCACACTTAACTATAGCCGGCCATTCATGCCACAGTTTGTTTTCACTATCGGTCTCTTGAGGGATGCGCAAATCATGGTCACATGTTTGCAAAATTTACTTTTTTTTTATTTTCTTCATCAATGAACTATAAAAGATTTCCATTCTGCAGATTTCCGACCATGATTTGCAAATCCTTTGAGAGATCTATGGTGAAAAAAAAACAGTGGCATTAGTGGCCTGCCATAGTTAAGGACGCTAGGTCGTGGGCTTTCATGGGGAATGGATCATAATTTGCTGACACCAGACTTTGTGAAAAATACCTGTAATAGAGCTTCATTTCTGAAGCACAGCAAAACAAGCTGTCCGACCACAAACATTCTTCGGCCTGCTTCGGGCATTCTCGGGCCAGGGAAAGTGAGATAATGACTTTGCCATGTGGGGAACAGGTGAAGTATACAGAGCATTACATAAGGTCTGTTGGTCATAAAACTCACAGTGATGGACAACACCTGTTACTGGGTAAGCACCCATGGTGTCAAATTCTCCATGAAAGCCCATGACCTAGCGTCTTTAAGTGCTATTTTAGTCAGTCTTAGTCTTTGTGAAACACCTCCTTGCACTTTCTGTTTCTCTTTCCTGTAGCTACCGAGAAGCACTTTGCTAAGAAGAGAGAGCTTGCTCTCCTCGTTCAGAAAAGAAGAATGCAAGCAGAAGTCAATAGAGAAAGTCTGAAAAAGAATGATGAGGTAATAAGATAGATATTAGAATTCTCCCTACCACAAATATTGAGATTCAGCAGTAGAGGGCAACATTTCCGACATATCACGCCGCTCAGCACATGCGCAGATACAAATCCAGTGCACACGGTTTGACAAGATTTCTTCCAGCTTCTACAGAACATGTGCAGCCAGGCTAACATATCCCCATTTGACGAAGATTTTGTTCAGGTTTCTTAAACTCCCCTGTTATCAGATCTATGCAGTTGCTTCCATTTTCTAGGCTCAAAAACTATAATTATTATGGGACTTGTTAAGACTCAACCCATTGTGTTAGCATGTAAAACCGGAAGTGCCCTTGTCTATGCTGTGTGTGGGAAATATCGCCCTCTACTGTTGAATATCATACTTTCCTTTAGCTATTGAGAGCTACGTCAATAATATTTTTGACACATAGATGTAGGAATTCATATTGCACCATGTCGTAAATTCTTTTGACAAGTTTGAAATGTAGCATGTAGTCGATTCTTTCTTTTTATTTCTTTTTATTTTTTTGTTATGTTATTTCTTTGGGGGGGGGGGGGGGAAGGAACACTAGAAAAAGCACCCTCAGCTTTCATTTTTGGCAGTGGACTTGATTATTATTATCATTTGGGAGGGGGGACACCAAAAATTTACTGACAAGCTAAATAAAAGCAGTCCTCAGGTTAAAACTCTCTATCTTTTTTTTTTTTTTATTTATTTTTTTTATGGGGGGGGGGAGGGGAGGGGGGCGGGAGACTTTGTGTCCCCCACCCATAAAGGTATTTTAGGGGACATGTCTCCCCCCTCCCCCACAAAAAAACAACAACTCTACTCTCCTTTCCTTTAGGAAGAAGAGCCATCCCCTCTCCTTCAGAAAGTGGAAGCAGCCAAACGTCACGCACTCCTGAAGCAAGCTCCATACAATCCATGCCATACACACAAGGCTGAAGGGTAAGTCCATTATCTTGTAAATACTGAGTCATTGCGAAGTACAATAAAATATTCAACAGGGGGAGCCATAATGCCCCCTCCCCCCCCCCCACAGTTATTTTAGGGTTAACTCTTTGTGTGTTCATTTGTAACCCCCCCCCCCCCCCCCTTGTGCGTTGCATTATTTTAGCAGGGAACGATCATCTGATGGATAGATTTAATGAAACAACATTGGATAATCAATAAACTGCATGTTAAAACCCATCCCCACCCCATGCATCCTTAACCCCACTCGGAACTCCAAACCACTATTACTCTTCACCCCCTCACACTTCCTCTTA
This sequence comes from Echinometra lucunter, assembly GCA_029962745.1. Classification (NCBI taxonomy): domain Eukaryota; kingdom Metazoa; phylum Echinodermata; class Echinoidea; order Camarodonta; family Echinometridae; genus Echinometra; species Echinometra lucunter. Next base: position 1,569,043 of record CM057168.1, on the reverse strand, counting down.
CTCTTCAAAGAAGGGATGTTTTTTAAAGTGACTGGGATATTGTTCTAAACTATGGGACCTTTAAAATAGATAGAAGTTTTTGAGACATTAGTTCTAATTTTGGGTAAATGAAAAATTGGTTGCATTACGGGTGTTATATTCATGAATGATACTGTTGAGAGAAAATTTTGAGAGTATGCATGGTGGTAATATTCCTTTAGAACACATAAACATAAAAATAGCAATATTCAAAATATTTATATCATATACACTTAACACATGAACTAATACCATTGACAATGGGTTAAAAGAGTGCCAATAATCTGAAAACATAACTTGTGTGTGCAGCTAATATGGGTGAAGTAACCCCTCAACCCTCCAAAGAACTTTGTCCGCCATTCTAGGGGATAATGGTTAAAAAGTGATGACACAGTGTTTAGAAATTTCTTGATATATGATCAAGAATAGAATTCTAAGAAGAATAACATTAAAAATTTGATGATTTTCCATCGAAATCAGTGCATTTTCCTCAAATTATTTGTGATTAGTCAAGGGTTGACATAAATGAGGTATGATGTAGATGTGGTCACCCAGCTTCACGCATTGCAGTTGTGGCAGGCGCTGGACTGTACAATATGTACATGTATTATATCTTGTGTGCATTTTGCTAGAATTGCACGACAAGGTAACCACAATGATGTCATTGTGGGTACCCAACTGAAACTGGGACACATTTGAGGGGCCAAAAATAGGCTGAAATCTTACCATATTTTTGGTTTTTCTTGGCAACACAACTTTTTATAAACTAGGCAGGTGATTTTCTGCTAATAAAATCATGCACTTTTAAATGAAGGAACATTGTTTCAGCATTGGGTACCCCCTTTAATTTGTAGCCTATCCCTTCAGGCAAATATTTAAAAATCAATTGTGGAATAAGTGACTAAAGAGGTTCCTGCATCATGTTATTTCTCCTGCTGTCTTTACAGGCCTTCTAAGAAGTCTAAGAACAAGCTTTTCTTTCAAGGCATCCAGCAGCTGAGCTTCAAGAATGTGAAAGGAACTTCAACCAATCAGAAGACAGGGAATTTGAATTTGGCCAGTCAGAAAACAGAGAATTCGAATTCAGCCAATCAAGATAGAGTTCTTTCACAACATACCAGTGAACCCACCGTGACTTGTGCAGCTGCACAACAGACTACCGTACCAGGCTTTTTGAACATTCACACATGCAGTACTATTGCCAGTCCTGCCACTGCTCACAGAAAGACTGGTATCAATGCTGATTTCAAGCCTACCACACAGACTACAGCTCCAGGGGTTTCAAGAATTCAAATCAAACCGTACGTGCCAAAAGCAGAGAGGACTGCCATGAGATCTCAGGCATGCCCTTCCAAACAGCCTGGGCTTGCATCTACAGATGAGAAACCTCTGCCAACCTTAACACCAGCTGGTAATAACACATCGTCACTTTCCATTCATAGTCCAGTTCATGGGGAAGAGGTTATGCACGCTACCCCTGAATTCATTAGAGAGTTCTGTAATACTGACTACACAGTTGAGAAAGACGATGGTACCACAGACACAATTACTTCACATGCGGTGCATACAGGAAAGCATAGTGAGGCAGAAGTTACATATCTGAAATGGACTTCAAAGACTGCCCAACATAATCAGAGTCTGGATATTCCTGGACTTAACGGTGCCCGATTAGATGAGGAAAAGAGAGAGAAGAGGAAAGATGGAAGGATGCATGGAGTGGAGGAGAACAAGGCAAAAAGGATAACAGAACCAAAGGACAAGGTTAGGTTGACAGATGAGAAAAGAAGAGAACTGCAAAGATACTTGGAACTCACCAGGTAAGTTAATCTGCGATAGAGATGTATGAATCTTTTTTAATAATTCTAATGTAGTAGTAAGTGGCATACAGTGTTGTGTTTAGCCAAATATTTGAGGGGGGGCTATGCTTTCAGAAAGAAAGAAAGAAACAAACAAACAAACAACCAACCAGTAGGAGGGGGTCCAGCTGCTGATAAGCAAAAAAATGAAAAAAAAAAAAAAAAGGGCCTCGAGGAAAACGAAAAATAGAAATTCTTAATAAAGTGTCCAATCAGTTACAGCTGCATAATATATTGAAGAAAATTCATTGCATTAGCAATGTTGAAGAAATACAAACTATAATTGAAACCCCCCACCTTCCTTGTGAAACCCTACCAGTACGCCAGTGGTGGTAGGTAGTAACCTTTTATTTTTCACAATTGCAAATTGGCACAACAGCAGGTGTGCCACATGTACAAATTAAAGGAATCAATTGAAAAAGTTTTTTTTTTTTTTCCCCCCCATTGCTCCATTGCTGAAGATTTGGGCAATAACCCTCTTCCTTTCTTAATTAGCTGTCAGAAACGTCTTAGTCACCTGTGTGCACTAATAGTAGAAGTGAAAACTGCTATGGACCTTATTGGCTATGGATTAAAACCCAGTACCACCACATTGTTTGGTCTGTATGGTACTATACCATGTACATGTACCAAGTGTCAACAATGACAGCCCGGTGCATGTGCAGTTACTCGACCAAGGCTACTAATAGGTCAAGAACATGTACATGTATCTTACCCTTGAAAATTATCCTAGGATACTGGCAAATACAGTCAACTCTGCCTAATTCGAATTTCTTGGGACTGAAGAAAATGCTTCGACTTAGAGAAAATTCGACTTATGAGGGGTCAAAAACAACAGAAAATAAAGGAATGGGACCCAGTACAAACCTTCGACTTAGGCGATTATTCGACTTATGGGACTTTGACTTATGCAGAGTTGACTGTAATTTGAATGGCGCATACATAAAGAGATATGTGACTCCAGAGCGGTTATTATTGTGCATCTGATTCTCGCGTTTTACATTGCATGTTCAGTTGGGATGGGAGTGTGACCCGAAGCGGAGACTAACAGTGGAGATACTTGCACCACTAGGAGCTCTGAAGCCCTATATCAGTATATAAATACAATATATGGGAGAGCAGGAGAGTGGAAATTCAATAAGCCTGTGCATTCACATGTATTTTTCTACCCATGTACCCATTTACTCATATGGATGGATACATGTGGTACCTGTTTTGAATTTGTGAGCAATCTGGTCACTGACTACATCAAGTGACCACATCACATTCTCTCTCTCTCTCTCTCTTTCTCTTTCTCTTCCCTGTATGATCATGAGGGAAAATCCTACTCATAAAATTTTATAGCTTCTTTCAGCCTTCAACCTACTACCAACTTTCAGAGTACACTGTAGCTATTTAATGGGGAGTACACTGGTCCGTCTCTGGACACTTCACAGGCTTAGTGGAAATATTGCCAAAAAGTAAAAAAAAATCTCTGGCATTTGTTATTACTGTTAGGAATGTATACTCAATTTCTTTTTTTACCCTGTCGCCACGCATGTCGGGTCAATTTCACACATGGTTCTACTTTGTCTGAAATCCTGCACACATGGTATTGGAACCATGGGTATTATGTACTGCCGAGAACAATGTGTACAATGTCATTTCTTGTTTTTTATTTTTCAGTGCCGGTTGGGTTCAAGACAATGCCGGAAACTGGGTCAAAGGGGAAGACGTGGAGTTTGATTCCGATGAAGAACCACCGACATCTTAGAATATATCATCTCATTGTGTGGCTGGCCAAAGAACCCCCAGTAGCCAGGCATGTCTTGAAGCAAATTACAGCGGAAACTCAGTATAACGAGGTCTTTGGGACCATCAAAATTGCATTGTTATAACAGAAATCTTGTTATATCAGGGTTAAAAAAACAATAGAATATAAAGAGCTGGGACCAGAAAATTACCTAGTTATATGAGGAAAATTGTTATATCAGATCTCTTCATACCAAGTTTTCACTGTACTGGTAAATCACTTCATGATGATTTATCATGAATTTAAAACTTCAAGTAAATCACTACGATAGTTTTCTCTATACATGCAGCTGCATAAGAAGACTCATCCGGAAAATTAAATGCATATTGTTATTTGTATGACTTCCATTCCAGGCCTGGTATTCTGAAACTCCTTTTATCTTTTATCTCATTTCAATTGTCATAGCTAACAGAAACATGGGGGTCTATTGCCTTATAAAGCACACTTTTGACTTGGGTCCTGGTCCAGGGGCATAATTTTGCAGATCAAACCAATGACAAGTTCGCCTTCAGAATTTCTCAAGACAATTGAAAGAGTGAATATAAGATAAAAGATACAGTAATTTTCAGAATACCGGCCCAGATGCGTCGCTCTGTTCAACTCTTTCTTTCCTAGCTACATGTACCTTACACCAAACATGATAGAGATTTCTCTCTTTTACGAAAAATGAAAACTGTTGAAATTGATATTACATGTAATTTGAGTAATTACACTTCAAATTTATTAGCACATAATGTTGAATTCATGGCATTTTAACCGGAGGAATATAGATATCAATATTGCGGATTGAGAAGAAATGCCGATGTATGATGTGGGACCTAAAGCTATGCTTTATTTTCAACAGCTAAAAATTCACATGAATCATTGGTTTACAGTGCAAATTAATTTGTTGTGGAAATTATGACAGACGAAATATCAATTACGCCTATTCTAAGTCAATATCAATGTCAGTGTCCATTTTGTTTTTATTTCGGCAAAAGAAAGGGGTCCTAAAGCTACGCACATGTGATAAATGAATGCAAAACTTGATTTTGTATCTGACTCGTGTAAATTACACCCGATTTGTAAGTAGTGATAATATGACAGGAAATGAAGGGAAATTCCTTGTATTACTGATTCTTTTTGGCAAACCTTGTTGTAATTCTTGTTGCTCGTTCACATCGGAAGTTTTGCACATTGAACGCTTCGCAATGCACGTACATGTATATGCAGGATGTGTAGCTTTAGGACCCATATAGCTTCAGGACATCCCACGATAAAAATGAATACAAGGGCACCAGGGCACCGTTTCATGAAAGCTGTCAGCACTGACAAGTTGTCAGTCACTGACAGTTACCATAGTAACAGTCAAGTAACCAGCACTTCTCAGCCACTCAAAACCAAGGATTTTACTGAAATTGTCAGTGACTGACAACTTGTCAGTGCTGACAACTGGTTGTAATATGCTAACCTTGTGATTGTGGACTGTAGTTTGATACAGTGGAAACTCAGTATAACGAGGTCCTTGGGACCATCAAAATTACCTTGTTACAGCAGGAATCTCGTTATATCAGGTTTAAAAAACAATAGAATGTAAAGAGCTTGACCAGGAAATATTACCTTGTTACAACAGGAATATTGTTATATCAGATCTCTTTGTACCGAGTTTCCACTGTCCTGCATGAATTTGTTTTGAAGAGAGTGATAGTGCGTCATTGTTTTTGTATTAATATGAGTTTATTGGTGCTATAGGATGGATTTCATACAAATGGAATAAACTGGTTAACAGTAAATGTATATACAGTATGTATTTATAATAAAACTATATAGATATTCATTTAGGCGTCTTAGGAAAACACCGCGGTGCAAAAAAGACGCGTCTGGAATCCAAAATGACACATCGTTGAAAATCTGAATTTTTAAAGAGAGATTGATCATTACATGGATAGCATGTAGACCTTGTAAATGAATATACAATCTGGCTGTGGAATGACATTGGCTAAAATTTCTTTCCAGTATTTCACAATAGACAGTTTAATTTGTGAATTTTTGCTTTTTGTGTTCCGGACGCAATAAACACACCTTTGGGTCACCCCCCCCCCCCCCCCCCATCAAAATACCCTGGTGCCGCCCCTGGGTGTCTCCATGTTAATACAGAATCGTAGGAATCACACATTATATATGAGCAGAAAGAGAAACTACGCTAATAAAAGAGAAGAATGAAAAATCCAGTCTGTTTACAATGCAGAACATTGTGTTATTATATTAACATTAATTCGATTGTAGGAATCATTTTAAACTCTTTGAATTAGCAATGCATTATAGAAGATGATCACTATTTTGGTGTGCATATTGCGCAATTTTTCTGTTGAACAAACCATGAAATTTTCATTCACATGGTTCATGTTATAGCGATTTTTATTTCATTTAAGTTATGTCCAGTCAGATTTATAAGAGAAAGTCACAAATTAAAGGAAAATTATACAAACAGTTGAAATAAAATGATTAATGGATCATCAGTTTCACTTTTCTCATTTCTGTGATTTTTGCATTATGAATGGTATTGAGAAATCATACATTGTAAACTAAATACAAAATGAATAATCATAAAACAATACTCTGTGATTAAAAAAGGCCAAAGTTTGAGTAATATAAATACAATACTCGTTGAAAAATTCAAGTTATGTTTGAATATGGTCATCCAAACTATCTTGTTACGATAGTGTAAACAGCCATGCATACCCACATAAACATATAAAATGTTATGTGATGATATTGAATTTACCATATTACAGAGCATAGTGTTATGAATTTAAATAAAAAATGATGCAGAATACTGGACTGATTTAAGCTTTCATCATTTGGCTCATCAGGAACTGATGCTGAAACCGCTAAAGAGAAGATATAGTTACAGTCAGAAACGCATGACAAAAAGGGAGCAAAAGCTAAATACAAAGAGAAAGCATAATTATTATTCCAAAAGTATGACGTGAGAGTAATTTATCTATCAATCCTCCATCCATTCTCTTAATAAATGATATTGTTTACCCAACCCAGGACAAAAATCAAATTGAATTCCTATTGGAGATCCCCATTGATTACCAACTGGCAATGGGGAGTATATGGAAAATGAAGCAATGAGTCCCCACTGAAACCGATTGTTGGTTGACCCATTGAAATTAACCCATTAAAAGCAATTGTTCCCCATTGCAATCAACTGCCAATTGGTTTAAATGGGGGCAATGGGGGCAATTGGGACCAAGTGCCATTTGGTTTCAGTAGGGGGACTTGTTTCACTTTCCATAATCCAATTGGTATTTAATGTCCATAACTGAATCGGTATTTCCAACTGCACGGCATTGTAATTGCAACTTAAATTTTCAGCTGGTATTCAGTGGGGTCAATTGGTCCATTTGAAACCAATTGAAGTCCCTAAAACATTCAATTTGATTTCTTATATAGCATGATCAGTGTATTACACCGAAAATTCTAGTTAGTGAATTATTCTTTCTATTGTTATTTGAAATATGTAATGCAAACTTATGTACATTTATTGTGAAATGTTTCACAAAAATATTTAGAATAAATATTGATAAGAAGAAATGTGACTGCATTTGCAGTTTACTTATTGTGGCATTTTCAAGAAAAAAAATAGCAAATAGGCAAATGAGGTAAAACCACATGATCCCCACTGAAAACCAATTGGCTGTTGGTCCTGAATGGTCCCAATTGAAACCAAATGGTCCAAATTGTTCCCCATCGAAACCAATTGGCAGTTGTTCCCCATTGGACCAATTGCAACAAACTGTCCCATTAACCATTAAAATCTCATTGGACCCATTGTGACTGATTGACCCCATGGCTGGTAGGACGTCACCCAGAATCTAATTTGGACCAATTGAAACCTATCAAACCCCACTGATACTAAGTGAAACCAATAGAACACCAATTCAAATTCAATGGGTGTTCAATTGGTTTCAATTGGTTTTACCTCCTTGGAGGGAAGCCTCATCAGCATAATTGTTGTTCTTCCTGATGGCCCTGCAATTATAATATCAACCCAGTAATTGCCAGGTACCCATTTACACCTGGTTGAAGAGTGGCAAATGTGGATATATGTCATGCCAAAAGACGTTAGTGACGGCCTGGGATTCGAACCCTCAACCACTATACCACTGCACCTCTGCGATTAATGATTCTACATTAATTGCAGAGTTCTTCCATCTGATCCGAAATGGTTTATGGTTCATTTACTTCTTTCACAAACATTTGTACATAGATAACTGGAATAACAGATTATCAACATAAGTGCAATATTCAGTCAAAATACAACTCTATGTCATTAACAAATTAAATTCTATTTACAGTTATGCGTAATCATGTCCTACACATGAGGGAAAAAGAGGAGACCTTAAAGAAGCTGGGCTTGTTTGAGCATAAACTTTAAGTCAGCTGACAGTTGCTTGTTATCAAACCTATATCAATGGACAGCCTTTAGTTCTGTACTTTTTGAACTATAGTTTTTATTGGATCTACTACCTGTAGCCTTAACAAGAACCTGGTCCAAGTCTGCCAAGGTTCTCCGGGACCCTGCCTTCCACAACTGTAGTAACTGCATGTAAGTCTCTGGATAGTTGTTCATCTTTTCAACTCTAATGCTTTCTGCAATACCTGCTGGGATCCCTAGAGCAACGTACAGAGCGGAGAAATGACCCGGAAGGAGTTCTCTTGAGATTACCAGCAAGTGCTCATCTGTAACTTCCGGTGAATCTACAGGACTGTGAGTCATGCAAATGAGGACATTTTTGTGAAGTTTAGCTGTCAGTCCATTTTTGTACAGAATTCCCCCTTTCTTCCAAGATTTAAAGAAAGTTGCTGCGAAATCAGATATAACTATTGGAAGTGAGCTAAATATCAACTTAGTGAACTATCAAATTATACATGTTGACCTAAACAGAATGTTAACTGCAAAGTGCTATCCGTGTTATATGAAAATTAACTTGCAATTTATCATTAAAACAATAATCAATACATGTGCAAAAGAAGTACATGAGAATAGAGAATAAAAAGCTTCGAGAATCGTTTCAACGCTTGTGACTGATCATAACAGAACAACAATTTTCGTCATTGCAGCCAAATTGACCTTTCTTTTTGTAGTCGGTGAAATACAGAGCCAAATAAACAAATATAAATTGCGTTATTGTGAAGGATGAAGCGAAAAGCAAACACAAAACTCAATTGTAGACACTGAATTACCTTTTAGTTCCGTCTTCAGGTGTAGGGCCTGATAGTGTCTGTTTGATCCGTGGCATCTGATCTGTGGATTGTCCCGAGATGGAAAAAAGGGAGCCTAATCACACACATTATAAACAAAAAAAGCAAATTATACTTTAAACTATAGATACATCGTTTTGTGAAATAACGATAGATTGGTATTTCAGTATAACAGCATATGAATCAGAACTGTCTTTCAGGGGAAAAAAAATAACAAATTGAAAGGCAAAGCGTCCTAGCTCTCCTGAGTGAGATTTCAAAAGAGCGTCATCTCAGTCCTGAACTACCGATTTTGTCCTGTTTTTTTTCTCCCAGCATGCATCTTTCTGATCAATGCGAATTGACTGCAAGTAGCTAGTTCTTAGAAATATATCCACTGAAATGATACAGCTTTATTCGCTACTCTTTGAGTCTTTACCACATTCACGCCACACAGAAATTACCAAGTAATGAATGACAATTTTTTCCCCCGCGAATTTCCTTTTTTCAGTCATATGCTAATTCCCTTCAACAAGGGCACGATGGCTATAAGTCGTATTGTCGTGAGTAGCAGCAAGTTGGCGCTGTTATAAATACATCATTTCAGACTTATGTAAGTGCGGCCAGTTTGATTCACCTTTAAGACTGTCCATGTAAATCTTTTACAATGTATTCCAAATTCTAGTTGTATTCCTGTCTGAACATGCGCGTTGTCCTACTGAGTATCAATACTAATCGCGATGCAATAATAGCATATTTATGTCTAATAATATAAACTTCTTCGTGAACCGGCAGCGTGAATGATCTGAAAGAGGATCTCAGAGAGAGTGCCCGGGGGGGGGGGGGGAGGGGTGCTTACCTTTTGAATCAAGTCTGTCAAGAGTCTCTGGAGTTTGTGACTGGGATGACTGTGATGGAAGAGAATCAAAGCAGGAAGAAGCCTGAAGGCTTGCATCTTTGAAGTCTGATTTGAAAAAAGAATAAGAGCAAAGTAGATGAAACTTATGACGATTACTTGACTCTGACAATATAGTGCCAATTTCTATCCAAGGTAAGTGATTAATTAGTGATACTGGTTGAAATAATTTTCAAAAATGTCTATAAGACCACCAAGGCTCTTCCTTTTACCCATAACACGCTTGACCGACGTAACGCTGCCTTGACCAACGTAAACCATTCCTCGTTGTTACTTAATCCTAAGAACAACAGCTGATTAAAGAACACAGATTTACATAATGCGACTTTAACAGATGAACTGCTGCTTGTGATACAGTTAATTTCTTTCCTTTTTATGTTGCTGCTGCAATCATTCCTGCTGAGAAGTCATACAAGAGAATCTCACTCCCCTTCAATCATTTTCTTATTTAAATTTCTGCTTGATATTGTTTTTGTTACTTGTTTGTTTTCTTTTTTCCCCTTTTCCTTCGGTTTCTCACTCTTCTCCATCTTGGGTTTTTTCGAGGGAAGGGTTCCTCTACGTTATTTTCCCCTTTTCTTCCTTTTCTTTTTTTCCCCTCCTTTTTCGTCTTTTTCTTTTCTCTAGCTTAAACCTGAAATCAAACATGTTCAAAAGTGGTTCTCATTACCTTTGAAAGATATCGGACAAATAATGTCTATCAATGTGCTTTGTTCCAAAATGAACTGAACGAAGACTCTGGATTTGTCTGAGGTTGTAGTCTTCACCAGAAACGGTATGTTGACTTCGACTGATTTATGGAACACATTTTCCTGTCTTTTCTGCAAGGAAGACATGCACTTTAAAACTAAAATGTTAAACCACCTTATATATTTTTACGCCCATCATGTGTTTTGATGAAGAATTATCACTTCTACCATAAAAAAGAGTATATATATTTTTCCTTGCTCGCGGCGCAAGCTCGTATAATATTTAGATACAGGATGATCTTTGAAAGCAAAAAAAATTAGGTTAGAGAGGTGCCCAAATATATCAAAATAGATATTTTAAAGGCCCATCGTGTATTTTGATGAAGAACTTTCACTTCTGCCATGAATAGGAGTATACATATGTATTTTTTCTCACTCGCTACGCTCGCTCTATGATATTCAGATACTAGATAGATTGGGGAAAGAAAATGAATTCGGCAAGCGAGGTGATCAAAATGAACATGACAAAACAGGTATCTTATACAGAGTGAGTCAGAAAAAATGTCCCATAATTTTGAAGTTGTCTTGTTTGAAGTATGAACGTTCAATGATGGGCTTCATAATATGTCTTGGTAGAGTTGTCCTCCCAGCATTTATTGGTACCGTTTTCATTAGGATCTTTGCATGCATGACTGAATAACAGACAATCTTTAGAAGGCTGCAAAATATCACTTGTGCCAAGTGGATGGGTGAAGAATAAAACAGAGGACGAACCATAATACTTGTGCTACTTACAAAGGGCTGAACATAAGTAACTGCTGCCAAATCAGGCAAGATCTTTTTTGAAGGCAAGTACACAAAGGCACAGACTCCATTGTTATCATTGTTAACCAACAAACAAAAGTCATAACCAACAAGATACATTTCAGATAGCGCATTGGATTAATGTGCACTTGGTGATGATGATGATGATGATGATGATAATGCTGCTGCTGCTGCTGATGATGATGATGGCCGTGCTGGAGGTGGTGGTAAAAATTGTTAGGGAATCACCACTTAAACATTCAGCGATGCTTTGTAAAAAAAAAAAAAAAAAAAAAAAAAAAAAAAATCATTGCTTAATCTGAAAAGGAAAATGTTAACACTGCGTTATGAGTTTTTTGCTCTGTGTGTGTGCGTGTGTGTGTGTGTGGGGGGGGGGTGGGTGGGGGTGTATGTGGGGTGTTAGAGAGAGTGTGTGCGTGTGTGTGTGTGTGTGTGAGGGCGTTGCGTAACTGTGGATGGGGTGTTTTGTGTGGGTGTGTGCACATAAGTAATAACTTCTTTTAAAAATTGTTTTAATCTTCATCCAACCATTTCGCGCAAGTGATATTTTGCAGTCTTTTAAAGATTGTCTGTTATTCAGTCACGCATGCAACGATCCAAATTTAAAAAGTACCAACAAATGCTGGGAGGATAACTCTACCAAGACATATCATGAAACCCATGATTAATTGTTCATACTTCAAACAAGACAACTTCAAAATGATGGGACCTGTTTTCGGACTCATTCTGTAGTTCCATCGTTTATTATGATGAAGAATTATCACTTCTATAATTTTCCTCGCTCGCTGCGCTCGCTTGTATAATACGCAGGAACAGGATAGTCTTTGAAAGCGGATTAATTAGGCAAGAGAGGTGACCAGATATATAATTTAGATATCTTATAGGCCCATCGTGTAGTTGGAAGAAGAATTATCACTTCTACCATAAAAAGAGTATATAGTTTTTTTCCTCGCTCGCTGCGCTTGCTCGTATTAAATCTACATACAAGATGCTTTGGGAAAGAAAACGAGGTGACCCAAATTTACATGTATAAGTTAGATATCTGATAGTTTAGTCCATAGTGTATAAGGATGAAGAATTATCACTTCTAGCATGAAAAAGAGTATATGTATTTTTTCCTGGCTCGCTGCGCTTGCTCGAATATATAGGCCTAAGATTTAGGATGGTCTTTGAAAGCGAATGAATTAGGCGAGAGACATGACCAAATATATTATTTAGATATCTTTAAGCCCATCATGTAGTCTGATTAAGAACTATCAGTTCTACGAAAGAGAGTGTATATCTGTCCTCGCTCGCTGCGCTCGCTGGTATCATATTTAGGTACCGGATGTTTTCGGAAAGCAAACACATTCGGCAAGTGAAGTGAACAAATTATGATAGAGGCACATTGCACATGCCTAGTGGGCCTTATATGGTTGAATTTATCGACGTTGGTTGTCGGTAATCGGCTTTGTTTGTCTGCAATCTGGCCTCTACCCCCCCCCCCCCATTGAAAAAGTTCTAGGGACGCTCCTACATACCGTCCATCGTCCATTTAAAGTTTATACATGTACTCTGCATTTGTGATCAGGTTGTATATAGCACAAACCGTAAGGTAGATTCTCTGCCTTAGTTATACCAACGAGATCGCTCCTAAAAAGAAGACAGTGTGGTATCATGGGTAAACATGTCTGTGGTCATCAACTCAACCTTTGTTTCGACAGCCTTGTAATCTGCAATACAGGTTACTTTAAGTTCTCCAGAACGCCATGCGATGAAAAACTCCTCTCCTTTGACCGGTGCCAAGTATCCAAGTTCGGGCTGATTTTTTGAAACAAGAGGAAAATCTTTAATTGATATAGATCATGCAAATAGAAAAGCAGAAATGGGAAGAACAAAAATATGCTAAACTTTAAACACTTGCAGACAGAGTTCAGCAAAATAATAATGGCTGCACATTGAATGTTTACAGTCGCCTAAAGGAGTTACTAGCTCTTTCTGACATATACTTGCCAGGATGCCTGGGTGTGGGAGTGTGTGTGTGTGTGCGTGTGCGTGTGTGATCTTTTTTTTTTTTTTTTTTTGTTTATCTTATTTCTTACAAACGTGTATCAACTAGATATAATTATTTTTGTCTTGGACCGACCTTTACTGTCACCATCAGAAAGACGTGACTCGGACTCGAACCTGGGTCCGATCGGAATCAGTTTGAAGGCGAAGACAAAGAGCTGATCAATGACGTTACCGCTAGATCAATTCCTGTTCCCCTGCTGTAAGTATACCGAGGTTTCTTTATCAGTTTATCATGTTTATCTTTTTGTGTTGATTTGACAAATGAGAGAATAATATGAAAACTATTTCCCGTCCCCCCTCTTCCTTTGATACCTCTGCTTTCCCGATGTTATTATCTCTGATGCACAGCCGCACCAGATGCTCAGCATTTCTTGGATTCGATTCAGGAACAAATGGTGTACAGAGGACACGCTTGCCAAAGAATGTCCTGGTGATGAAAGCAATGATCCACCATTCTGAGAAGTGATCGATGTAGAGATCAAGGTCTCTCTCTCTTACGACACATCGAGGGTCACCATGTGCAAAAGTAATCAACGAGAAGCTGTGGGAGCCTTTTAAGAGAAAAAAGAAACAAACAAACAAACAAACACACAAACAAGCAAGAAAACAATCGTTTATAAATCCACGATATCAGGAACTGGAATTTGTTCTACGTGGACAAACATAAAAACAAGCAAATCACAGGAAACGCAGACACGGGGGGAGAGCAAATTGCCTTTTGTGCGCGCGCGTGTGAGGATTCGTGTGTATGTGTGTGCGTGTTGCACTGAGCATGCAAATAAGACCGATCTGAAGCATATTTTAAAAAGCAGTTACACATTTGAGGAGAGGAAAGTCAGTTATCTTTTATTTCGGATTGTGAAAAACGTTTTACAAATGTAGATTATATGAATACTTCGCTATGCCATGCTGGTTATAATGAATAAATGTAAATACATGGAATGATACTGTAACTTGTATACGAGTTTAATATGCTTACTGCCTGTCCTGTAGTACGTTCCAATTGATGCAGTATGGAGTCTCGTGAAAATGGCTGAGTGGGGCATCGTCACTTTGACTGGTGTGCTGAACTTTGCATCGGATGGTGTCATCTCAAGACCAACACAGATGATTGCTTCGTTCTCCTGTAACATATCCAAAAGCTGAGGTGGAACTTCAGTTATAGCTCGGACAGTGATGTCTTCAACACCCCATGGCTCACTTGGAGGAATTTGGACCTCAATCTGATTCGTCTCAAGGCGAATCACTCTCTGAGTTGATTCGTCTTTGGAAGCACCAGCACCAAAATAACTCCGTTCCATGATTTTTATAAGATCAGAGGGAGATTCCACGTGGTGCTGTTGAAGATGTTTTTTTACATCTGTGGGTTTCGCCGATTGCTCGTTAAGTTCTTGATCCACCTGTTCCTCGGTCCTTCTACTTTCTTTTCTTGAAGCACGGTCTTGATCTAGAAAGGAACAATATTAGCTTCCGGGGTATGCTAAATCAAAAAATCTTTGCCTCAGCAAGATCATCATTTTTCGATTGGCAGTTGAAAGTAAATAATGGGAACTGTGACCGGTCTTACTGAGTGTATATGCTTTAAAGAAAACGAGATTACTTCAAACGACCCTCTGGCATATGGCATTATACAGAGTGAGTCAGAAAAAAAGGTCCCATTATTACAAAGTTGTCTTGTTTGAAGTATGAACATGGGTTTCATGATATGTCTTGGTAGAGTTATCCTCCAGCATTTATTGGTACCCTTTTCATTTGAATCTTTGCATGCATGACTGAATTATAGACAATCTTTAGAGGACAGCAAAATATCACTTGCGCCAAGTGGCTGAATGAAGATTAAAAAAAAAAATTCAAAGAAGTTATAACTTAAGAAGAATAAAACTGATGACGAACCATAATATTTGCGCTACGTACAAAAGGATGAACATAAGTAACTGCTGCCAAATCAGGCAAGCCCTTTTGTAGGCAAGTACATCAAAGACACAGATTTCATTTTTTGTCATTGTTAACCAACAAACAAAAGTCATAACGAACGAGATACATTTCAGATAGCACCTTGGATTAATGTGCACTTGGTGATGATGACAGTGATGACGAGGACGACGATTATGATGATGATGATAATGACGACAATGATGATGATGATGGTCCTGCTGGTGGCGGTGGTGGTAAAAATTGTTTGGGAGTCACCACTTAAACATTCAGCGATGCTTGGTAAAAAAAAATCAATGGATAATCCAAATAGGGAAATGTTAACGCTGCATTATGAGTTTCTTTTTCTGTGTGTGTGTGTGGGGGGGGGGGGGGAGTGGGTGGAGTTTGCGTGTGTGTGTGTGTGTGTGTGTGTGTGTGAGGGGGTTGTGTGAAGGTGGGTGTGGTGTTGTGTGGGTGTGTGCACATAAGTTATAACTTCTTTGAATTTTTTTTTTAATCTTCATTCAGCCACTTGGCGCAAGTGATATTTTGCAGTCTTCTAAAGATTGTTATACAGTCATGCATGCAAAGATCCAAATGAAAAGGGTACCAATAAATGCTCGAAGGATAACTCTGCCAAGACATATCATGAAACCCATGATTAACTGTTCATACTTCAAACAAGACAACTTCAAAATGATGGGACATTTTTTTTCTGCCTCACTCTGTATAATGATTAGTCGCGTCTCTTGATCTTTTTTTTTTTAAAGGAAGAGATGAAAGATGAAATGAATATCAAATTCAAAGAAATTCCCCCAAGTATTACGAACGACGTGGTTAAGTTAATTATGTCAGCTTCCCCCATTTTTCCATCCAATTGATCAAGTATTTTCCTGAATGAAATACGTATAATAATACATACATCACCAACCAGGAATGGAAACGAAATATATAGAGCATAAGTTGACACATACCACCTTTCAGTTGGCTTACCATTATCATTCTGCTGTTGTTTATAACGGAGGTACTGAACTACGTCATGATGTCTTTGATCTGATGCAAGGGAAAGGGGTGTGCAGTCATCATCATCCGGCTTCTTGGAATCTGCTCCTTCACTAGTGAGAAACTGAACAACTGCAAGATGACCATTTTGTGATGCCATGTGAAGAGGTGTTCTTCCATTGTTATTGGCCTTATCAAGTTCTGCTCCTTTACTAATGAGATACTCAACTGAATCGAGATGACCACTGAATGATGCCTTATGGAGAGGCGTATTTATATCATTGTCGGCCTTCTTAATATCTGCTCCTTCACTAGTGAGAAATTGAACTATTTTAAGATGACCATGGTATGATGCCTTGTGGAGGGGTGTGCTGGCGATATTATCCCCTGTGTCAAGTTCTGCTCCTTTGCTGAAAAGATATTTAACTATACCGAGATGACCATGGTATGATGCC
The DNA here is from genome assembly GCA_029962745.1 of Echinometra lucunter. NCBI lineage: Eukaryota > Metazoa > Echinodermata > Echinoidea > Camarodonta > Echinometridae > Echinometra > Echinometra lucunter. The sequence continues at coordinate 1,552,292 of CM057168.1, read as the reverse complement.
TTGTGGAGAGGTGTATTCATATCATTATCGCCCTTCTTAATATCTGCTCCTTCACTAGTGAGAAATTGAACAACATCAAGATGACCATTGTATGATGCCTTGTGAAGCGGTGATCTACCAGTACTATCACCCTTCTCAACATCTGCCCCTTTGCTGACAAAATATTGAACTACTTCAAGATGACCACTGTATGATGCCTTGTGAAGAGGTCTACTTCCATCATTATCGGCCTTCTCAAGATCTGCTCCTTCACCAGTGAGATATTGAACTACATCAAGATGACCATTGTATGATGCCTTGTGAAGAGGTGTTCTGCCATTACTATCACCCTTCTCAACATCTGCCCCTTTGCTGACAAAATATTGAACTACTTCAAGATGACCATTGTATGATGCCTTGTGAAGAGGTCTACTTCCATCATTATCGGCCTTCTCAAATTCTGCTCCTTCACCAGTGAGATATTGAACTACATCAAGATGACCATTGTATGATGCCTTGTGAAGAGGTGTTCTGCCATTACTATCACCCTTCTCAACATCTGCCCCTTTGCTGACAAAATATTGAACTACTTCAAGATGACCACTGTAAGATGCATCGTGGAGGGGTGTACTACCATCATTATCGGCCTTCTCAAGATCTGCTCCTTCACAAGTGAGAAATTGAACTACATCAAGATGACCATTGTATGATGCCTTGTGAAGAGGTGTTCTGCCATTACTATCTCCCTTCTCAACATCTGCGACTTGGTTGACAAAATATTTAACTACTTCAAAATGACCACTGTATGAAGCATCGTGGAGGGGTGTATTGCCATAATTATCGGCCTTCTCAAGATCTGCTCCTTCACTAGTGAGAAATTGAACTACATCAAGATGACCATTGTATGATGCCTTGTGAAGAGGTGTTCTGCCATTACTATCTCCCTTCTCAACATCTGCGACTTGGTTGACAAAATATTTAACTACTTCAAGATGACCACTGTATGATGCATCATGGAGGGGTATACTGCCATCATTATCGGCCTTCTCAAGATCTGCTCCTTCACCAGTGAGATATTGAACTACATCAAGATGACCATTGTACGACGCATAGTGAAGAGGTGTTCTGCCATTACTATCACCCTTCTCAACATCTGCCCCTTTGCTGACAAAATATTGAACTACTTCAAGATGACCACTGTATGACGCCTTGTGAAGAGGTCTACTTCCATCATTATCGGCCTTCTCAAGATCTGCTTTTTCACCAGTGAGATATTGAACTACATCAAGATGACCATTGTACGACGCATAGTGAAGAGGTGTTCTGCCATTACTATCAGCCTTCTCAACATCTGCCCCCTTGCTGACGAAATATTGAACTACTTCAAGATGACCACTGCATGATGCATCGTGGAGGGGTGTATTGCCATAATTATCGGCCTTCTCAAGATCTGCTCCTTCACTAGTGAGAAATTGAACTACATCAAGATGACCATTGTATGATGCCTTGTGAAGAGGTGTTCTGCCATTACTATCACCCTTCTCAACATCTGCCCCTTTGTTGACAAAATATTGAACTACTTCAAGATGACCACTGTATGATGCATCGTGGAGGGGTATACTGCCATCATTATCGGCCTTCTCAAGATCTGCTCCTTCACCAGTGACATATTGAACTACATCAAGATGACCATTGTACGACGCATAGTGAAGAGGTGTTCTGCCATTACTATCACCCTTCTCAACATCTGCCCCTTTGCTGACAAAATATTGAACTACTTCAAGATGACCACTGTAAGATGCATCGTGGAGGGGTGTACTTCCATCATTATCGGCCTTCTCAAGATCTGCTCCTTCACAGGTGAGAAATTGAACTACATCAAGATGACCATTATATGATGCCTTGTGAAGAGGTGTTCTGCCAATACTATCACCGTTCTCAACATCTGCTCCTTTGCTGACAAAATATTGAACTACTTCAAAATGACCACTGTATGATGCATCGTGGAGGGGTGCATTGCCATAATTATCAGCCTTCTCAAGATCTGCTCCTTCACTAGTGAGAAATTGAACTACATCAAGATGACCATTGTATGATGCCTTGTGAAGAGGTGTTCTGCCATTACTATCACCCTTCTCAACATCTGCCCCTTTGCTGACAAAATATTGAACTACTTCAAGATGACCACTGTATGATGCCTTGTGAAGAGGTCTACTTCCATCATTATCGGCCTTCTCAAGATCTGCTCCTTCACCAGTGAGATATTGAACTACATCAAGATGACCATTGTACGACGCATAGTGAAGAGGTATACTTCCATTATTATCAGCCTTCTCAAGATCTGCTCCTTCACTAA
>CM057168.1:1517893-1549457 GCA_029962745.1 Echinometra lucunter | reverse complement strand
GATACATCGTTTTGTGAAATAAAGAATTGGTATTTCAGTATAACAACATATGAATCAGAACTGTCTTTCAAGGGGAAAAAATAACAAATTGAAAGGCAAAGCGTCCTAGCACTCCTGAGTGAGATTTCAAAAGAGCGTCATCTCAGTCCTGAACTACCGATTTTGTCCTGTTTTTTTTTTCTCCCAGCATGCATCTTTCTGATCAATACGAATTGACTGCAAGTAGCTAGTCTTAGAAATATATCCACTTAGATGATACAGCTTTATTCGCTACTCTTTGAGTCTTTACCACATTCACGCCACACAGAAATTACCAAGTAATGAATGACAATTTTTTCCCCCACGAATTTCCTTTTTTTCAGTCATATGCTAATTCTCTTCAACAAGGGTACGATGGCTATAAGTCGTATTGTCGTGAGTAGCAGCAAGTTGGCGCTGTTATAAATACATCATTTCAGACTTATGTAAGTGCGGCCAGTTTGATTCACCTTTAAGACTGTCCATGTAAATCTTTTACAATGTATTCCAAATTCTAATTGTATTCCCGTCTGAACATGCGCGTTGTCCTACTGAGTATCAATACTAATCGCGATGCAATAATAGCATATTTATATTTGTCTAATAATATAAACTTCTTCGTGAACTGGCAGCGTGAATGATCTGAAAGAGGATCTCAGAGAGAGTGCCCGGGGGGGGGGGGGGAGGTGCTTACCTGGGGAATCAGTTCTGTCAGGAGTATCTGGAGTTTGTGATTGGGATGACTGTGGTTGAAGAGAATCAAAGCAGGAAGAAGCCTGAAGGCTTGCATCTTTGAAGTCTGATTTGAAAAAAGAATAAGAGCAAAGTAGATGCAACTTATGACGATTACTTGACTCTGACAATATAATGCCAATTTCTATCCAAGGTAAGTGATTGATTAGTGATACTGGTTGAAATAATTTTCAAAAACGTCTGTAAGACCACCAAGGCTTTTCCTTTTACCCATAACACGCTTGACCGACGTAACGCTGCCTTGACCAACGTAAACCATTCCTCGTTGTTACTTAATCCTAAGAACACAGATTTACATAATGCGACTTTAACAGATGAACTGCATCTTGTGATACAGTTAATTTCTTTCCCGTTTTATGGTGCTACTGCAGTCATTCCTGCTGAGAAGTCATACAAGAGAATCTCCCTCCCCTTCAATCATTTTCTTATTTAAATTTCTGCTTGATATTGTTTTTGTTACTTGTTTGTTTTCGTTTTCTCCCCTTTTCCTTCGGTTTCTCATTCTTCATGTTGGTTTTTTTTTTTCGAGGGAACGGTTCTTCTACGTTACTTTTTTTTTCTTTTTTTTTCTCCTTTTTCATATCTTTTTTTTTTTTCTAGCTTAAACCTGAAATCAAACTTGTTCAATAGGGGTTCTCATTACCTTTGAAAGATATCGGACAAATAATGTCTATCAATGAGCTTTGTTCCAAAATGAACTGAACGAAGACTCTGGATTTGTCTGGGTTTGTAGTCTTCACCAGGAACGGTATGTTGACTTCGACTGATTTATGGAACACATTTTCCTGTCTTATCTGCAAGGAAGACATGCACTTTAAAACTAAAATGTTAAACCACCTTATATATGTTTACGCCCATCATGTGTTTTGATGAAGAGTGATCACTTCTACCATAAAAAAGAGTATATATATTTTTCCTCGCTCGCGGCGCAAGCTCGTATAATATTTAGATACAGGATGATCTTTGAAAGCAAAAAAAATAGGTTAGAGAGGTGCCCAAAAATATCAAAATAGATATTTTAAAGGCCCATCGTGTATTTTGATGAAGAACTTTCACTTCTACCATGAATAGGAGTATACATATGTATTTTTTCTCACTCGCTACGCTCGCTCTATGATATTCAGATACTAGATAGATTGGGGAAATGAATTCGGCAAGCGAGGTGATCAAAATGAACATGACAAAACAGGTATCTTATACAGAGTGAGTCAGAAAAAATATCCCATAATTTTGAAGTTGTCTTGTTTGAAGTATGAACGTTCAATGATGGGCTTCATGATATGTCTTGGTAGAGTTGTCCTCCCAGCATTTATTGGTACCGTTTTCATTAGGATCTTTGCATGCATGACTGAATAACAGACAATCTTTAGAAGACTGCAAAATATCACTTGTGCCAAGTGGATGGGTGAAGAATAAAACAGAGGACCAAGCATAATACTTGTGCTACTTACAAAGGGCAGAACATAAGTAACTGCTGCCAAATCAGGCAAGATCTTTTTTGAAGGCAAGTACACAAAGGCACAGACTCCATTGTTATCATTGTTAACCAACAAACAAAAGTCATAACCAACAAGATACATTTCAGATAGCGCATTGGATTAATGTGCACTTGGTGATGGTGATGATGATGATGATGATGATGATGATGATAATGCTGCTGCTGCTGATGATGATGGCCGTGCTGGAGGTGGTGGTAAAAATTGTTAGGGAATCACCACTTAAACATTCAGCGATGCTTGGTAAAAAAAAAAAAAATCATTGCTTAATCTGAAAAGGAAAATGTTAACACTGCGTTATGAGTTTTTTGCTCTTTGTGTGTGTGTGTGTGTGGGGGGGGGGGGTGGGTGGGGGTGTATGTGGGGTGTTAGAGAGTGTGTGTGTGAGGGTGTGTGTGTGAGAGGGCGTTGTGTAACTGTGGATGGGGTGTTTTGTGTGGGTGTGTGCACATAAGTAATAACTTCTTTTAAAAATTGTTTTAATCTTCATCCAACCATTTCGCGCAAGTGATATTTTGCAGTCTTTTAAAGATTGTCTGTTATTCAGTCACGCATGCAACGATCCAAATTTAAAAAGTACCAACAAATGCTGGGAGGATAACTCTACCAAGACATATCATGAAACCCATGATTAATTGTTCATACTTCAAACAAGACAACTTCAAAATGATGGGACCTGTTTTCGGACTCAGTTCCATCGTTTATTTTGATGAAGAATTATCACTTCTATAATTTTCCTCGCTCGCTGCGCTCGCTTGTATAATACGCAGGAACAGGATAGTCTTTGAAAGCGGATTAATTAGGCAAGAGAGGTGACCAGATATATAATTTAGATATCTTATAGGCCCATCGTGTAGTTGGAAGAAGAATTATCACTTCTACCATAAAAAAGAGTATATAGTTTTTTTCCTCGCTCGCTGCGCTTGCTCGTATTAAATTTACATACAAGATGCTTTGGGAAAGAAAACGAGGTGACCCAAATTTACATGTATAAGTTAGATATCTGATAGTTAAGTCCATAGTGTATAAGGATGAAGAATTATCACTTCTAGCATGAAAAAGAGAATATGTATTTTTTTCCTGGCTCGCTGCGCTTGCTCGAATATATAGGCCTAAGATTTAGGATGGTCTTTGAAAGCGAATGAATTAGGCGAGAGACGTGACCAAATATTTAATTTAGATATCTTTAAGCCCATCATGTAGCCTGATTAAGAACTATCAGTTCTACGAAAGAGAGTGTATATCTGCCCTCGCTCGCTGCGCTCGCTCGTATATTTAGCTACCGGATGTTTTCGGAAAGCAAACTCATTCGGCAAGTGATGTGAACAAATTATGATAGAGGCACATTGAACATGCCTAGTGGGCCTTATATGGTTGAATTTATCGACGTTGGTTGTCGGTAAACGGCATTGTTTGTCTGCAATCTGGCCTCTACCCCTCTACCTAATTTAGATATCTTATAGGCCCATCGTGTAGTTGGAAGAAGAATTATCACTTCTACCGTAAAAAAAAAAGAGTATATAGATTTTTTTCCTCGCTCGCTGCGCATGCTCGTATTAAATTTACATACAAGATGCTTTGGGAAAGAAAACGAGGTGACCCAAATTTACATGTATAAGTTAGATATGTGATAGTTAAGTCCATAGTGTATAAGGATGAAGAATTATAACTTCTAGCATGAAAAAGAGTATATGTATTTTTCCTGGCTCGCTGCGCTTGCTCGAATATATAGGCCTAAGATTTAGGATGGTCTTTGAAAGCGAATGAATTAGGCGAGAGACGTGACCAAATATATAATTTAGATATCTTTAAGCCCATCATGTAGTCTGATTAAGAACTATCAGTTCTACGAAAGAGAGTGTATATCTGCCCTCGCTCGCTGCGCTCGCTCGTATATTTAGCTACCGGATGTTTTCGGAAAGCAAACTCATTCGGCAAGTGAAGTGAACAAATTATGATAGAGGCACATTGAACGTGCCTAGTGGGCCTTATATGGTTGAATTTATCGACGTTGGTTGTCGGTAAACGGCATTGTTTGTCTGCAATCTGGCCTCTACCCCTCTACCTAATTTAGATATCTTATAGGCCCATCGTGTAGTTGGAAGAAGAATTATCACTTCTACCATAAAAAAATGAGTATATAGATTTTTTTCCTCGCTCGCTGCGCATGCTCGTATTAAATTTACATACAAGATGCTTTGGGAAAGAAAACGAGGTGACCCAAATTTACATGTACAAGTTAGATATCTGATAGTTAAGTCCATAGTGTATAAGGATGAAGAATTATCACTTCTAGCATGAAAAAGAGTATATGTATTTTCCTGGCTCGCTGCGCTTGCTCGAATATATAGGCCTAAGATTTAGGATGGTCTTTGAAAGCGAATGAATTAGGCGAGAGACGTGACCAAATATTTAATTTAGATATCTTTAAGCCCATCATGTAGTCTGATTAAGAACTATCAGTTCTACGAAAGAGAGTGTATATCTGCCCTCGCTCGCTGCGCTCGCTCGTATATTTAGCTACCGGATGTTTTCGGAAAGCAAACTCATTCGGCAAGTGAAGTGAACAAATTATGATAGAGGCACATTGAACATGCCTAGTGGGCTTTATATGGTTGAATTTATCGACGTTGGTTGTCGGTAATCGGCTTTGTTTGTCTGCAATCTGGCCTCTACCCCCCCCCCCCCATTGAAAAAGTTCTAGGGACGCCCCTACATACCGTCCATCGTCCATTTAAAGTTTATACATGTACTCTGCATTTGTGATCAGGTTGTATATAGTACAAACCGTAAGGTAGATTCTCTGCCTTAGTTATACCAACGAGATCGCTCCTAAAAAGAAAACAGTGTGGTATCATGGGTATACATGTCTGTGGTCATCAACTCAACCTTTGTTTCGACAGCCTTGTAATCTGCAATACAGGTTACTTTAAGTTCTCCAGAACGCCATGCGATGAAAAACTCCTCTCCTTTGACCGGTGCCAAGTATCCAGGATCGGGCTGATTTTTGAAACAAGAGGAAAATCTTTAATTGATATAGATCATGCAAATAGAAAAGCAGAAATAGGAAGAACAAAAATATGCTACGCGTTAAACACTTGCAGACAGAGTTCCGCAAAATAATAATGGCTGCACATTGAACGTTTACAGTCGCCTAAAGGAGTTACTAGCTCTTTCTGACATATACTTGCCAGGATGCCTGGGTGTGGGTGTGTGTGTGTGTGTGTGTGTGTGCGTGTGAGATCGTTTTTTGTTGTTGTTTTTTTTTTTGTTTATCTTATTTCTTACAAACGTGTATCAACTAGATATAATTATTTTTGTCTTGGACCGACCTTTACTGTCACCATCAGAAAGACGTGATTCGCACTCGAACCTGGGTCCGATCGGAATCAGTTTGAAGGCGAAGACAAAGAGCTGATCAATGACGTTACCGCTAGACCAATTCCTGTTCCCCTGCTGTAAGTATACCGAGGTTTCTTTATCAGTTTATCATGTTTATCTTTTTGTGTTGATTTGACAAATGAGAGAATAATATGAAAACTAGTTCCCGTCCCCCCCCCCCCCCTCCCTTCTCCTTTGATACCTCTGCTTTCCCGATGTTATTATCTCTGATGCACAGCAGCACCCGATGTTCAGCATTTCTTGGATTCGATTCAGGAACAAATGGTGTACAGAGGACACGCTTGCCAAAGAATGTCCTGGTGATGAAAGCAATGATCCACCATTCTGAGAAGTGATCGATGTAGAGATCAAGGTCTCTCTCTCTTACGACACAACGAGGGTCACCATGTGCAAAAGTAATCAACGAGAAGCTGTCGGAGCCTTTTAAGAGAAAAAAAAACAACAACACACACAAACAAGCAAAAAGACAGTCGTTTCCACGATATCAGGAACTGGAATTTGTTCTACGTGCACAAACATGAAAACAAACAAATCACAGGAAACGCAGACGCGAGGGGAAAGCAAGTTGCCTTTTGTGCGCGCGCGTGTGAGGATTCGTGTGTATGTGTGTGCGTGTTGCACTGTACATGCAAATAACACCGATCTAAAGCGCATTTTAAAAAGCAGTTACCCATTTGAGGAGAGGAAAGTCAGGTATCTTTCATTTCGGATTGTGAAAGACATTTTACAGATGTAGATTATATGAATACTTCCTTATGCCATGCTGGTTACAATTAATAAAGGTAAATACATGGAATGATACTGTAACTTGTATACGAGTTTAATATGCTTACTGTCTGTTCTGTAGTACGTTCCAATTGATGCAGTATGGAGTCTCGTGAAAATGGCTGAGTGGGGCATCGTCACTTTGACTGGTGTGCTGAACTTTGCATCGGATGGTGTCATCTCAAGACCAACACAGATGATTGCTTCGTTCTCCTGTAACATATCCAACAGCTGAGGTGGAACTTCAGTTATGGCTCGGACAGTGATGTCTTCAACACCCCATGGCTCACTTGGAGGAAGTTGGACCTCAATCTGATACGTCTCAAGGCGAATCACTCTCTGTTCCACGATTGTTTTAGGATCAGATGAAGAGTCCAAGTCGCGCTGTTGTACATGTTCTTTTACATCTCTGGGTTTCGCCGACTGCTCGTCAAGTTCTTGATCCACCTGTTCGTCTGTCGCTCCACTTTCCTTTCTTGAAGCATGGCCTTGTTTGTTTGTTTGTTTGTCTTTATTTCAGAATCAATAAAAAAGCATATACAAAGAATAAATTATAAACAAAGATTATGAATACAGAATATTCAAATCAAAAGATAACAAATCTGAGGAAAGCCCAATTTCAGCGATGTTTATTTAACATCACTGTTCTTCCTTGGGGTCCTTCAAAATAACATCACTAAAGTAAAAACTCAAAATAAAAAACAACAACAAAGCAAAAACAGAACAAAACAAAAACAAAACATAACAAAAAGATACACCAAAAAAAAAAAAAACGAAAGGAAATGGTTATGTGCAGGTAATTAACTATCGGAAATCGTATTGACAAAATGATCATTTAGTAGGGTATGGAAGGGTCCTAATGAAGATGAATTCCGTATGTCAGCAGGTAATTTGTTATATAGCGTCAACCCTCTAAGGAAAAAAATGTTCTTTTACAGTAATTTGACTTAGGTTTAGGGAGGTATAGATTTTGGTTGGAGCGAAATGAATAATTATTCGTTCGAAATTCAATATTTTTAGACAAATATGTAGGGATAAAATTATTTAATATCCTAAAAATCATGATTCAAATATGTTTTCTATAGCGGCAGTCCAGTAAATCCCATGAAAGAGCATCACGAACATGTTGATTTGAAATATGAGCTTAAGGGTTTACTTTCATTATCACCCGGCCCGCTCTGTTTCGCAATTTTTGTAAAGGTAAAAGGTAGATTTTAGAAGCGGAACGCCAGACTATGTCACCAGAATCAAAATGTGGAAGTATTATATTTTGTAATCTTAAGTTAAGATCTGATTCGTTTATGTAATGTCGTAATCTACCAAGGAAACCAATAAGTTAACCAATTTTCAGACATCTTGATCGAGAAAGGAATAGTATTAGGTAGATTCCCTTGTTCAGGCGTATGCTAAATCTAAAAAAAAAAATAATAAAAATTAAAAAAAATCTTCGCCTTAGTAAGGATTATGATTTTTTTTTCTTATTAATAGTTTAGTAAATAATGGGAATTTCATTGTGTCTTATTGACTGTATATGCTTTTAAAAGACCGTGAGAACTTGAAAAGACACTCTGACATATTGCATTTTTATGATATCAATATATAAGCGGTCTCTTGTTATTTTCTTCAAATGAAAAGATAGGTGACAAAAATAAAAGAAATAATCCAAGAGTCACGAACGCAGTGGTTAAGCTAATCATATCAGCTTCCCTCTTGTTTGGTTATTATCATTGATCCAGTACAGTAATTTGCTAAATTGAAAAAATATCTCCAAAAGGAAATTGAAACGAATATTGCATCACATACAAACTATCACTTGACCTTACCATTATCATTCTGCTGTTGTTTATAATGGAAGTACTGAACTACATCAAGATGTCCCTGATCTGATGCAAGGGAAAGAGGTGTGCGACCATCATTATCCAGTTTATTGGGATCTGCTCCTGCATCAGTGAGGAATTTAACTACTTCAAGATGACCATTGTGTGATGCCCCGTGAAGAGGTGTACTTCCATTATTATCGGCCTTCTCAACGTTTGTCCCTTTGCTGACAAAATATTGAACTATTGCAAGATGACCATTGTATGATGCCTTGTGGAGAGGTCTACTTCCATCATTATCGGCCTTCTCAACATCTACCCCTTTGCTGACAAAATATTGAACTACTTCAAGATGACCATTGTATGATGCTTCGTGGAGGAGTGTACTGCCATCATTATCGGCCTTCTCAAGATCTGCTCCTTCACTAGTGAGAAATTGAACTACATCAAGATGACCATTGTATGATGCCTTGTGAAGAGGTGTTCTGCCATTACTATCACCCTTCTCAACATCTGCCCCCTTGCTGACGAAATATCTAACTACTTCAAGATGACCATTGTATGATGCCTTGTGAAGAGGTGTACTTCCATCATTATCGGCCTTCTCAACATCTACCCCTTTGCTGACAAAATATTGAACTACTTCAAGATGACCATTGTATGATGCTTCGTGGAGGAGTGTACTGCCATCATTATCGGCCTTCTCAAGATCTGCTCCTTCACTAGTGAGAAATTGAACTACATCAAGATGACCATTGTATGATGCCTTGTGAAGAGGTGTTCTGCCATTACTATCACCCTTCTCAACATCTGCCCCCTTGCTGACGAAATATCTAACTACATCAAGATGACCATTGTATGATGCCTTGTGAAGAGGTGTGCTGTCAACATTATCACCCTTATCAAGTTCTGCTCCATTACTGATGAGATACGCAACTGAATCGAGATGACCATTGTATGATGCATTGTGGAGAGGTGAACTTCCATGATTGTCGGCCTTCTCAAGATCTGCTCCTTTACTAGTGAGATACTGAAGTACATCAAGATGACCACTGTACGACGCATAGTGAAGAGGTGTTCTGCCATTACTATCACCCTTCTCAACATCTGCCCCTTTGCTGACAAAATATTGAACTACTTCAAGATGACCACTGTATGATGCATCGTGCAGGGGTGTCCTGCCAACATTAGCGGCCTTCTCAAGATCTGCTCCTTCACTAGTGAGAAATTGAACTACATCAAGATGACCATTGTATGATGCCTTGTGAAGAGGTGTTCTGCCAATACGATCACCCTTCTCAACATCTGCCCCCTTACGGATGAAATATTGAACTACTTTAAGATGGCCACTGTATGATGCCTTGTGAAGAGGTGTACTTCCATTATTATCGGTCTTCTTAAAATCTGCTCCTTCACTAGTGAGAAATTGAACTACATCAAGATGACCCTTGTGTGATGCAGTATGAAGAGGTGTTCTGCCATTACTATCACCCTTCTTGACATCTGCCCCTTTACATGTGAGATATTTAACTACTGCAAGATGACCATTGTATGATGCCTTGTGAAGAGGTGTACTTCCATCATTATCGGCCTTCTCAAGATCTGCTCCTTCACCAGTGAGATATTGAACTGCATCAAGATGACCATTGTACGACGCATAGTGAAGAGGTGTTCTGCCATTACTATCACCCTTCTTGACATCTGCCCCTTTCCTGATAAAATATTGAACTACTTCAAGATGACCACTGCATGATGCATCGTGGAGGGGTGTACTGCCATCATTAGCGGCCTTCTCAAGATCTGCTCCTTCACTAGTGAGAAATTGAACTACATCAAGATGACCATTGTATGATGCCTTGTGAAGAGGTGTTCTGCCATTACTATCGCCCTTCTCAACATCTGCCCCCTTGCTGACGAAATATCTAACTACTTCAAGATGACCATTGTATGATGCCTTGTGAATAGGTGTTCTTCCATTATTATCAGCCTTTTCAACATCTGCACCCTTGCTGACGAAATATTGAACTACTTCAAGATGACCACTGTATGATGCCTTGTGAAGAGATGTCCTGTTAATTTTATCACCCTTGTCAAGATGTGAACCTTTACTGACGAGATGCTGTACAACCTCAAGATGTCCATTGAATGATGCCTCGTGGAGGGGGGTATTCCCATCATTATTGTTCTTCTCAAGATCTGCTCCTTCACTAGTGAGATATTCAACTACTTCAAGATGGCCATTCCTTGATGCCATGTGTAGAGATGTGTTGCCGCTGTCATCTCTCTTCCCAACATCGGCTCCTTTACTTATGAGAATCTGAACAACATGAAGATGTCCATTACTGGAAGCAAAGTGAAGTGGTGTACATTCATTATCATCAACCTTCTCGAGATCAACTCCCCTACTTATGAGATATTGAACTGTGTGAAGGTCTCCATGATATGAAGCATTTTGAAGAGGTGTCCAACTGTCATTTTCACCCTTCCTAAATCCTGCTTTTGTTCTAAACCACAACTGAGCCACATCAAAATGACTGGGATCCATGATAACAATTCTACGGATTGAGACCAACGCACATCTTGGAATGCAATGCCCTTTTAAAAAATTATTTTGGTGTTGAACGCTACCTATAATGTTCTTCCTCTGATATATATCTCACTACAAGGATTGTGATAGTGTTATTACTGGATATTATAAAGCTCATATGCATAGCGCCACCGCTTCAAAGCGCTCCGATATTTGCCTACTACTGGTCTACAAATTTCGAAGGACACAGCATGAAAATAATTCCTTCCTACCGGTATCCATTTAGAGCCACATGCAGACTAATCCCATCCCAAGAGACACTAGTACCATGACGTAATGCAATGACGTGATTTGAATCCACAACTTAGCATACGCAGTCAAGAGCTAATTATGTTCTTCTTTTATGTAGTGCTATTTCAACTTATCGTTGTAGAGATATGGTCCAGCCGAGATATCTCAATGTTGGTTGCTCTCCTACTACGATGCATGCGTAATCTCCTTGAGGAACGGGAAAACTATTAAACTGATAATCCAGTCATCCATTAAGGGTTGCGATACGAAAGATTTACTTCTTCAGTTCATTCGCCGCTATATCCAATGCGCCTATGCTAAACATTGATCACTTCCTCAAAATCAGATAAATTGTATGAATCACATCGCAAAGCTTACTGTCGCGAAAATAATGACGATTGTTATTTCGTCTGAAAGATTTCCATTTTTGTTTGGGTTGTGTTCAACACAATGACCTTTAATTCCTGTATTGTCAGCCAGTTTCACAGTATGCATAGAACAATCTGAGTATTTGTTTACATAATTTTCTTTTTGTTTTGCAGGTTGCAGTTATGCATGTCCTAACGTCATGCGAGTTCAGATTTTTTTCTGTATTCATTCTGCATTGAGTATGAATACAGTGGTGTATCTAAGGGGGGGGGGGGATACCAGATGGCAATCGAATGGAGAATAAAATCGAAAAAAGGAAAACATGAGAAAAGAAAGGGGGAAATATGTAGGTAGGTTTTTCCTAACTTTTTTATTGCGCCAATATTTAGAGTAAAGGACATTAGGGATCTAGGTTTTTTGTTGTTTTTGTTGTTTTTTTCTGTTAGAAATGCTAGAAGATCGATCGATTTGCTTTATTCCAGTCAAATTTCTGTGAATATCACACGAATTTTAAAGTGTTTGAAACACGTGGAAAAAAAATCTGCCTTTTAAAAATATTTAATTCGGACTCTGCTCCCTGTCACCATGATCTAACAGAAACAATAATTTCTTTAATGAATTGCCTGAATATATTTTACCTCATATTTTTGTAAATTTTGCTCCCTGAATGTAAGGAGAAGTATAGAGACTATCCTGACTAAGGGAATAGTTCGTAAAATTTTTGAAAGAAACTCTAATGCTAGGTAGCAAGTGCTCCATTTAAGTGGGTAGTAGGCTTTAGAAATTGCATTTTGAGGGATGAAAATGCAAACACACACCCACACGCACACAAAATAAAATCTTACAGTCGCTTTGCTCAGTGCTATTTTTTTAAATTAAATTTTGGCCACAAATCCAGCGAACGCACGTCAAAATGTTGAGTTTTGTAATACCGCATGAATTATTTCTATTTGGGGGCTAAAGGACTCAATTTCATTGCTTTCCCTGAGCGCCGTAAACCCTAGCTACGCCACTGATTGTATAAGGAAGTCAAGATAATACATTTTGAGAGCAAAAATTCCAAGCAATGAGGTACACGATATAAGTTGGTGTCATGCTAACGCACTTGGATCTTTCGCAATTTTATCTCTTATTTTACGATTCCTGTTTTACACTGGTGAGATTTGTTTTCCCCTTTAGAAGTAGGACGTTCATAAGCTTTTGCTTGCTTGTTTGAGCTACGTTCGGGAGGGGGGGGGGGGGGGGTGTACGTCTTTCTTCAGCAAAGATATCTGTTCAGTTTTAGGAAAAAAATTTAGCATGTAGCTGGTAGTTATTCATGATGCTGTGACATTGCCATGGTCAATAATGCAGGGAAATGTGATATATAGCTGGTATCAAAGCCACACTTGCATAAGGTATATGAGATGAATAATTCGGGGGTATCTCTTGAATGTGATCTATAATACCTTTCATAACATGCGTAATAGGCTTCAACCGTTTATAGCCCGGTATTCCACCCATAGAGGCCTGCTGTAATAACAATCAATCTCAACCAGCAAACAAATTACTTTTAACAGACTTCACATTAAGTGTATAGTTTTTTTTTTTGTTTTTGTTTTTGCTCGTATAGACGTCCTGATTATGGTTACATAAAATGTTATTTATTCATGTATTTGTAATTTTTTTTGTGTGTGTGTGGGTTCATCAGTGATTAAACACCGTTTACCATGCAGACCCTAAAACAAAATTAAAAAGAGTAGGCATTCGAAATAATATGTTTGTTCATTTAAACTTAACAAACAAAATTTTCATTTACACTTGATAAAATTAACACATTGCAAAATGGACCAGCTGAAGGATTGAAACAAATACTGCAGAACACAAAGCCAAAGAGGGAAATTGATGGTGCCTTTCTCATGTAATTTGGTGAACCGTTCCAGAGTGCTGCAGCTTGGTATAAAAAATTGTTTCTCCATTTGAGTCTTAGTTTGCGAATAAGCCTGCATTTTATGCACAACTCGTTCCCTTACTATGCTAGCATTTGGTTTTTAAAAAATATGAATTGGACTTTAATGTGTAAAAACAGAATAAACCGTCCTGCACTTCGAAAACTCCACCTGTCAATGGTATAAACTGACTTGAGTGAAGGAAAATTTTCTTGAGTTACGTTTTTTGCATTAGCTCCCACATTACTCTGGTCATTTTCTTGTGTTGTCTAAAGATTATATCTTCGACATTTTGTGAACAGTTAGTCCATGCATTAGAAAAAAAGAGGCAAAAATTAATGCATTGGCAAGAAGTTTTAGTCCTTCTAAAGGTATCTTTTTGAACCAGTAAGTTATGCTATATATTCTTTACACTATTTGTGATTATTTTTATTTGTTTTTGTGACGTGTTTTTTCATGTTGGATTGCAACATGAACTCTTAAGGATTTTAAGGTGATGGCCTGTCAAATTATGTGTTGTTCTAGGTTAAAACATAAAGGTTTTTTAAGTTAAGCCGATATTTTGAAATATTTAACTAACTCCCGGGAGGCGGGCAGGGGGGGGGGGAGGGGGAGATTGCAAACAAACTTTTTGAAGCACCAAGAAAACCCTCTTTTAACCCTTGAAAAGATATTTATTTTGACGCATGATTGGTCCTCCTTCTCTATTTAAAATGAACCCTTCTCCTTATCAGCAATTACCTTTTTTTACCTGCTTATCATTTCGCTTTTTTCTCCTCCAGCTGCCCCTTACAAATTACGTGCCCCTTTCATCATTAGTGCCCTTTCCCTTAAAGTGCTATAAAAGTGTGATAAATATGATATACTAACGCCTCAAATATATCAATGTATATTATACAAATTATGTGTGCATCGGGTACTTTACAATGCACTTTAGGTCGCACGCCTCTAAATATTCCCTCATAGGCCCCTGTGTTAAAAATGGAATTTGATAAATTCACGAAAAAAAAGTTTTTGTAATGAAAACCATTGAAACTTTTGTCTTTAAGAGTTCATACATCATTCTTTAATTGCTAAAAATATGAAGGGGTGTTTTTTTAGCATTTTTTTCTCGGTAGAGGGGCTAAATCTCAGACTAACAAAAACTTGGTTAAAGCTCCAGTAGTTGCAAGGCTTTTTGCCAAACTAATAAAGTCCCCTTAAAATCCACCTGGGACCAAGTGCTGCTCTCTCTCATGGGACTGATCATAACGAGCAATTATCCCTCTCTATGCACATATGAAACACAGTGTTCAACTATGTATCTCTGATTTTATATGAATATTTTTTTCAACTATGATGTCATCTTTGGTACGGGTTGGAGGAATCTCGGATCTATTTACAGGCGTGCGGCCATTAGAATTAATGTAGTGGGACGCAACATTGACCTCAAGGGGGCGTTATAGCAGTAAGAGATGTGGGGCACGGGGTTATTTTATTTATATAAAGTTAACAGATTGAGTTTTTGTGAGTTGTAAAGCAGCACCTTTCACTTTTACTTTTTTATATTTGAAAAACTTTATTCAGATTGCTGAATTTGCACTGTATTATTATTCAAATTGTTTTCCAATGAATATTTATTGAAAATTATATTAACATTGTATTGAAAATGAGGTCATGATTTATATTGAAAAATCTGAATAAAGGCAAAAAGCTTTAAAAAAGAAAAATAGTTGAGTTATTCAGAGAGTTGTTTCACAGGTATTTTGAATTGAACAGGTGGACATCTTTTGAGTATGCAGACAGTGTAGTGGTATTTATGGTACTTTGGTAGACAAAAGGTGTTTTCTTAAATTAGTATTCACGATATTCAGTAGACAAGAGATGCTTCCCGAGTTCCTAAATCTTTAATGTGACCCAAATATTCTAGGAGGTGAAACTCCGCCTATTTTAAGCCCAGCCTCGGCGCGTGCTATTTTGTTTATGTGAACTCAACTGGTTTGGGCTGTTCTCTAATTGGTTAATAGGAGTTTGGGTGCTATCCCATGATTGCTGGGGCTTTTGGAAGTTGAAGGCACATTGGGCTGATGTATTGGATTTGCTCGTGGAGTATTTAAGGAGAGGTAAAGTGGTGGCTCGAGGCCACTGTTTCGATCACGGTTTCGTTTGGTCATCATTTATGTTGCTCTTCGTTCAACCTCCGAGGAATTGACATTTTGTGGACTTTTACTTTAAAAACTAAGCCCGTTGGGGCAATTTGAGTGTGAGCACTGAGCGAATTTGTTTTCATTTATCTTCGATAATAAACTGGACTTCAATTTTCAGAGATCTTGATTTTTGAGTGTGTTCTTTATTTTGTCTCTCATCGTCTCACATCATATTTTAATCACTTTATGCCACCGTACCATTATATTGACAAGCTATAGTGGTAGACCTAAAGTGAAATGAAATAGATACAGAACATAATATTATGGAAAGAAAGGGCATTGTAAAATGTAATTCAAATCTCCAGGAAAATAAAAAGAAGAAATCTGTGTATATCAATTGTAAAATCGACATTTAGCCTAATGAATTATAGTAGTAGACCTAAAGTGCGATAAAATGGATATGAGCAATCGAGCATCCAAATTTCTCTGAACATGTATACGGTGGAAAGAACGTACATGGAATAATGTTTATATAATGATGAAAACAAACCCCCCCCCCCCCAAAAAAAAAAAAAGACAAGACATATGTGTATATCAATATCAAGCCCATTTAAGGATTAAAAATTCGGGCTTGAATGGCCAAGAAATTGTGAACGAATGCATCTGAATACAATGTTTGGTTTCTTTAAAACACTCTAATAGTCAGGTCTGTTAATCCCAAATTTGGGAGGTTTGGGGACGGCCTTTACAAAAGCACCAAACTTCGTACATGTACTTGTTATGATGAGAGCTTCATTTTTTTTCCCAACAGGACCAATTGGATCAAACTTCATCTTCATGTAAATTTATGTCAAATTATGCAAATTACACAGAGTAAAACATTGCCATAAAAAAATGCTTGATATTGTTCGAAACTTTCAATGTGTACTTGTTTTTTTATGATAGCATTTTTTTTTCCCCAAAGACCCTATTGCTTTAAATCACATCTTCATGCTAATACATGCAACCCCGTACTCTCGATCCAGGCTACTGGTGCATATGGAGTTAGAAATTCAAGAAACATGAAAATGTTCCAAACTTTCCAAATACATTTGTTGTGACAGTTTCATTTTTCCCTACAGGACCCACTGAATTTAATCACTTATTTATGCAAAAATATTCATATGAACAAATACGCATAAATTAACGGTAAATGCTATCAGAACAAAAAAAGATGATCAAATTGTTTAAAAAATGTTTTTTTTTTTCATTTAAATGACAGATCTCAGTTCTCACCTAAAAAAAAATAATGCATTTGAGGTTATTGCATGCTATTTTTTGTGATACCATTACCTATGCATTTTATATAAATATGCATTATTCAACGTAGAATTGTCATAAAAGCCAACAATAATTAAGAGATCAATGCACTTTTGTTACCTTATTCAAAACGGTCAGTCTTACAGATAAGTTACACATTTGAGGCCAATGCGCATATAATTCTTGTTATAGCACTGAAAATGTGTTTAATGCACAAATTAGCATACAGATCAAGGAAAATTAATTTTCTAAACTGCAAAATGCGTGTTTTTTCATCAACTCAGCTGCATACAAGAAATTGTTTGCTTTAGCGGGGTTTTTTTCAGAAAACACGGAGGAATTTGTGATTTTGCACAAAGTTTACATAAATTTGCATAAATTCACATTTTTAAGATGGGTGCCAATTACCGATTTCGTAGCACCCATATAAAAATTAATCCTTTTGATACATGGCTCAGAGACAAAAAAAAATGCGTTTTTGTAAATCCGTCCCCCCATTTTTGTTAATATCCCTGACTATAAGGTTTACTATAGCAATTATAACAAGGTTACACTGTAACAACTTGATTTTCATATCATTTATTCTTCATTCCTATGGAAGCATAGAAATATAAAACAATATAGAAATACATGCATGTGTATTCAATACATCAGTATCTACAGTCTTCTTCGACAAACTAAATTGAAAATATAGCAATATGTGGATAAATTTGAGCATTACAAATTTGTATTACATATCTGAGTACACCAAGTGAAAGGCCTGGAGAGTATGGATATGAAAATCAACAGAAGAGAGGAAGCATTATATTAAATGATTCGACTGAGATCATGATTTGGTATTACATATCTGGGTATACCAAGTGAAAGGCCTGCAGGTATGAATAAGAAAATCAACAGAAGGGAAGAAGCATTATAGTAAATGATTCGACTGAGAGTTGATTGAATAAACCACTGAATCAAGACATATAAACTGTACATGCATGGCTAGGGCTCTTTCTGTGTTTGGTAGGCCTATATGGCTTGGCAGCTTGTATTTCAAAATCGTTTATCTTAAGTCTGCCAAACTCTAAGGGGATTCTGTTTTCTAAAGCTGTAATAGTAGTATCAAAGTATCCAACAGAAGCTAGCGAAACAGTGAAGGGGTACTCTCTTGTGTGGACATCAGTTTAAACAATACCCTTGATACACCGTTGTTATTGAATAATTTTGTACAATTTTGTACATTCGTGTAACAGAATATCTGCAGTATAATATATGAAAGGCGTGTGCTTTCAGTTCATTCTGAGTATGAAGTTACATGGGAATGTTATGTTCTCTTTTAAGGGGTGTGATTAATTCTGTTTGATAACTGCTCGCCATACTCTCAGTTCTGAGTTTGACGCATTTTGTTTGTTGAGATCTGCAGCGGGTCTTGTTTAGTGGGATGCAAAACCCTGCATGACCCACTCACTAAACTATACATAACCCCTTTTCCTGTTATTTCACCATTCTTATCTGTACATTATAATAGCAACAGTAGTAGTAAGAATATTAATGGTGATAACAATAATAATCATCCTCATCATCCAAGCGAAAATTAACATCATTAAAGTTACGCAAACGTTAATAATCACAATGATAAATATTTGATAATGATAAAAATAATGATTATAATATAGGTTTTCCCGGTCAATTTCATACTTTTTCCATTCCAATTCATGAACGTGCATTCAATTTCACGCAACGCACACCCCGCGAAGACATTCGGGCTTTCAAATTCCGAATCCGATCGATCAATTTCATTTATGGGCGCTCTTATTCTTTTTCCGTAAATCAAAATCAAGCATGAGCGTTCAGTTTCCAAATGCGAGCATTGTATTTCCTACTTGCGCATTCAAATTCAACTCGTAGTCACGATGACGCTGTTTGGGGCGTTCAATTTCATTTTCAGGCGATCAATTTCCTACTTCGTGCACTCAATTTAGGAGAAGATAAAAAGGGGGTTATGAGGGGGAAAGCGGGACGAGCGTTAGTTGTTTCTGATAAACGAGCACACTCCGAAAAAGGATTAGTCAAAATAACTATTATGTTGGTGCATATTGTCCGACCAAAATTTTGGTGAAGATTGACCAATATGATGATGGTCAAAGTTACCCAATTATTTGTTGAAAATTAATGTACCAAATTTTGGTTGATTTTAACTAATTTTTATGTTCAGACACAAATTCACTAACACATTGGTTATCTTGACCAATCCCTTTTTAGAATGTACACAATATACCCGCACATCCCTCACCCCTAAAATACACACACACACACACAAGAAAAAAAATCCCATTTTCGTAGGCCTCTAGTATGCTTATTCTTTTTTTTAAGGGTTCTATATTTTTCTGAATTTGTATCCACTTGCAAAGATATACATGATTATTATTGATAATATGAATATACAAAGGTAGGAAGAAAACTCCGATGAGAGTTATAGTGTTGAGTTTCAAATTTTTCGACTTTTATTTAGATAATCTTCAGGAACTGAGGTAAAAAAAGAACAAGAACTGTTTTTGTATACACTGATATAAGAAGGCATCAAAATGTTCAGTTTTACCTTCTGAAGATGATCTAATCAAAGGTCGAAAATGTGAAACTCAACACTATCATAACTATGACTCTCATTGAAGTTTTCTTCCAATCTTTGTATATTTACAATGATATCATGTCCTTATATGCTCATGTATACTTCAATACTTTAACAGCATAACGACATAATTTCTAACTCACACTCCTTGATGACGCCACCCATTAAAAGACAAAATCACAACACTAACCACACAATGCGTCAATTAAGCAACCAAATGACAAACAACATGATCTCAAAATCTCTCATGTGGAAGCCTAAATAAACAGCAATATGAAATGTTTATAATTTCCATGTTACCAGTTTCAATAGAAGCATTTCTGGCATAAACCTAAAATAGTGGACTTAAGCATGATAACATTATGGCAAATGTCTTGCCAAAGAAGCCCAATTTATTCCAAACTAAGTGAAAAACACCCACAATGACCCCCAGCTAACTAAATGCAATGAACCTTTGAAATTGAATGCACTTATTTGGAACTTGGTTGCCTTTTCACGAATATGAATGACCAAGGAGATTCGGCCGCCGGCTTGAAATGAATTTGATTGCCCATTTATCAAAAGCATGCTCCTACTTTGAATTTGAATGACCAAAATGAACAATTGATTGCTCGGATAGTGAATCTGAATGACCCAATTTGAATTTGAAAGCTGCTTCTGAGCTGTGAGCGTGAAATGCGGGAAATTGAATGCTCGGAATATGAACTTGAATGACAAAATCATGAAATTGACCGGGAAAACCTATAATAAAGACAACAATAGCAAAAACCTGGGCTCCGCTGCAAAAACTTTACCCTTAACTCTGCAATCAATGGTATAGCATCATTGTTGCTCAACAGCCAATCAAATTCAAGGTTTACATGGAAGTTACATTTGATGGCAAAATGATCATTAATGGTAAGTTTTATCCAACACGGCCCTGGTTGTGAAACTGGATATAAGGATCGGCACTGTAAGCATTAAAACATTATAGGAATGTGATTATTGTCTTTATCGCATTGGTCCCGAAATCCTCAACTTTACGTCAGCTGACAGCTGCTTGTTACTTAGACCATATCTCTGAACAGTCTTTAGTTCTTTGCCTTGACACTATAGTTTATATTTGGACCTAAGACCTTTAGCCTTAGCTTTCACAAGAACCTGGTCCAAGTCTGCCAAGGTTCTCCTGGACTCTGCCTTCCACAGCTGTAGTAACTGCATGTAAGTCTCTGGATAGTTGTTCATCTTTTCAACTCTGATGCTTTCTGCAATACCTGCTGGGATCCCTAGAGCAACGTACAGAGCGGAGAAATGACCCGGAAGGAGTTCTCTTGAGATTACCAGCAAGTCCATGTCGGTAACTTCCTGTGAATCTATAGATCTGAGACAATGACATACCAAATAATTAAATCTCTCTCTCTCTCTCTCTGCCGCCAATACCTCTTTTTATAGGATCAGAGAATTACTTAGACAAATAAACGACAAATATAACTTATGTAATTATGAAGGATGCAGCAAAAAAATTGACACAAAATTGTAATGTAAAAACTTAATCACCTTTGAGTTCCAGCTCCAGAAGTAGGATCAGACTGTCCAATTCCTGACATCTGGTCTGTGGATTCTTTCGAGATGCCGAAAGAAAAAGCAAATAAAAGAAACATGAACACAGACAAGTAGAAAACGCAAAGGAAGTTCTTATACCTTAAACTCTATATAAAAACCTTTTTCTGTGAAATGAAAAAAGTATTACTTATAACATTTGCACTTGTAATTCTTTCACAATGTCGTTGTGTTCATGTAGTAAAGCGTGCGCTGACAAACTGATATAACAAACGGTAATCACTATTGGTATCATTGCATATTTCCAATAATAACAGGCTGGAAGTAGAAGACCTCGGATGGAGAGAGGTCGGGTAAGGTGAGGCGGGTGCTTACCTGGGGAATCAGTTCTACAAAGAATCTCTGGAGTTTTCGATTCTTCTCCGAATGACTGTGATTGAACAGAATCAGAGGAGGAAGAATTTTGAAGACTTCCATCTTTGAAGTCTGATTTGATATGGAATAAAACGAAATGATTTCATTTAGCATGCTGAGGATGATTTCTAGCACTAGATATGTTAGGAGGAAACAACTGGGATGTCAGTGAAATAGAAAGTGATACTCAGATATATTGGTGGAAAAAATGAAAGTAATATGATAATATGATGGTTTTGTAAGGAGACTTTGACCGAAAACGCCTGAACAAAATTAATCACCCTCTGTATATTCAGACTAATTGTTTAAATTGAACCACCTTTCTGTTTGGAAATTGGACATTGATTTTAAGAATGTGAGTTTTATTATATTAATAAGATCTTGTAATAACAATATTTTCTTTCATGCATTTTATGTTTTGTGCTAGCATGGTCATTCTCTAAGAAAAACCATATAGTAAAGTCTCCCCCCTTTATTCTTTCTTTTTCTTTATCTTCTTCGTTGATTTTTTTTCCTGCTCCTCTTATTTTTTGCCTTTTTTCCTTCGTTCTCATTTCACCTTCTTCTTTTTTTATCTTCTTCATTAATTTTCGTCGTGCCCCTCTTTATGTTTTCTGAAATTATTTTCTTTCGTTTTCTTTTCACCTCACTCTTCTCTCCCTTCATCTGTTTGTCCTCTTCCTTTTATTTTCTAACTTCAACCTCAAAGCTGGATTTAAGAAACCACGTTAATCCCGTTGCCTACGGGAATCTGGTGGTCACATTGTTAAGTCTATGGAAATTTGGGGATTAAATAGCCAAGATGTTGAAAGTGGTTTGAATTACCTGTAAAAGCAATTGGACAAATGATGTCTATCATTGCACTTTGTTCCAAAATGAACTGAATGAAGACTTTGGATTTGTCTGAAGATGTAGACTTAGTATTCACGACGAATGGTATGTTGACTTCAGGTGATGTATGGAAAACTTTTTCCTGCCTCTTCTGTAAAGGAAGACATAAGGTAAAAGCTAATGCCACTTTTGTTAAATATTGCAATCCTTCACCACATGACCTTATGTACAATTAGGAAGCAGAGGTTTAAGGAAAGTGAAATTTGGCCTATTTTCATTGATGATTTTTGTTCCTTCTAGAGTAAGTTATTTCATGAAACTTGGCACATATCTTCAGGACGTCAATAACCAACAGGAGCTTATGCCAAATTAGGTATCCCATACTCCTTGGAGCAATGATAGAGCCATAAACTGTTTTTCTCATTTGGATAATTTGCTAATCTATTTTGTTCAACGAGGCATAAGACATCGGGATTTCCATGAAACTAAAATCAGAGGAACTCCCAGAGAAGAAATTGATAACCAAGGCAAGCAACTGAATTTTAGTACATAAGTTTTTTGGAAGAGCCTTTTCCAGTCAGAACAGGAAATATTTCATACGGAATGGGGAAGAATCAGTCTGTTTGGAATCGGTTTGGAGGTATTGTCAACTCACCTTTATACCAAATGTACTTGCAATGCAGGTTACTCTAAGTGGTCAACTCACCTTGATACCAATGTCCTTGTTGTCTGCAATGTATGTTACTCTAAGTTGTCTACTCACCTTTATACCAATGTCCTCCTTGTCCTCCTTGTCTGCAATGCAGGTTACCTTAAATGGTCAACTCACCTTTATACCAATGTCCTTGTTGTCTGCAATGCAGGTTACTTTAAATGGTCAACTCACCTTTATACCCAATGTCCTTGTTGTCTGCAATGCAAGTTACTTTGAGTGGCCAACTCACCTTTCTACAAATGTCCTTGTTGTCTGCAATGCAGGATACTTTAAATGGTCAACTCACCTTTATACCAATGTCCTGGGCCCAATTTCATAAAAAGTTGTTATGATAACAACTCTTGCTGTAATGACAACTTTCATTGTAAAATCCAATCAGCAAGCAGAATTCTCACTGTTGCCATGGTAGTTTTCATTCCAGCAAGAGTTGTTATCATAACAATTTTTATGAAATGGGGCCCTTGTCTCCAATGCAGGTTACTTTAAGTGGTCAATTCACCTTTATACAAATGTCCTTGTTGTCTGCAATGCAGGTTACTCTAAGTTCTCCAGAACGCCATGCGATGAAAAACTCCTCTCCGTTGATCGGTGCCAGGTATCCAGGTTTGGGCTGATTAGTTTCGAAAAGAGGAAGATATTTGATTATTATAGATCACGCAAATAAAAGCAAGATTAGAAAAGGGTATAAAGGAAAATGCGTTACGATTTCATACGCCTTCATGGTTCTACAAAATTATGATAGCTAAAATGTTTTCCTTCGTCAGCTGCCAAGAGAAGCTACGTTTTCTCACGTATACATACCGGGAGGGATACGGAAGTTCCTTTACATTTCTGAGAATTTCAGTCTCCAGAATATTGGGGTATTAATTTGAAAACGTTCTATTCTTTTCCTATAACTGATTTCACAAAGTGAAGATGTTACCATACTTATTTTATGAGCGTGGTGTTATTTGTTCTTCGAAAGTATGGCAATAAATTTTATCCTCAGTTTAATCTATCATGTGTTATATGGAAACAGGATGATGTGAATAATTAGTTACAATATCTAGTTAGTTATTTAGGCAAATCTCTCCTCCTTTTAAAAAAAATATTAATAAAGCTCTCTCCTTTTCTCTTACTCACTAAGTATTGACTCATATATATGCTCTGAAGCTAGTTATGATGTATATTTGATTGTTGTATATGAGAGCAACGGTGACTCGATACACTTTTGTTTGTTAGACAAAGGGAAAACAAAATGATTAATTGATACACTTGGTATGGCATTCCCTTCTCTTTGCTACCTTTGCTTGCTTGTTATTATCTCTGATACAGAGCCACAATAGATGTTCATCGTTTCTTCGGGTTGATTCAGGAACAAACGGTGTACAGATGACACGTTTGCCAAAGAATGTCCTGGTGATGAAAGCAATGATCCACCATTCTGAAAAGTGATCGATGTAGAGATCAAGGTGCCTCTCTCTTACGACACAACGAGGATCACCATGTGCAAAAGTAATCAACGAGAAGCTGTGGGAGCCTTTTAAGAGAAAAAAAACAAAAAACAAAACAAAAAAAAAACAATCGTTTACAAATCCACGATATCAGGAACTGGAATTTATTCTACGTGGACAAACATAAAAACAAGCAAATCACAGGAAACGCAGACGCGAGGGGACAGCAAGTTGCCTTTTGTGCGCTCTTGTGAGGATTCGTGTGTGTATGTGTGTGCGTGTTGCACTGTGCATGCAGATAACACCGATCTAAAGCCCATTTTAAAAAGCAGTTACACATTTGAGGAGAGGAAAGTCAGTTATCTTTCATTTCGGACTGTGAAAGACATTTTACAAATGCAGATTATATGAATACTTCCCTATGCCATGCTGGTTACAATGAATCAATGTAAATACATGGAATAATACTATAACTTGTATACGAGTTTGATATGCTTACTGCCTGTCCTGTAGTACGCTCCAATTGATGCAGTATGGAGTCTCGTGAAAATGGCTGAGTGGGGCATCGTCACTTTGACTGGTGTGCTGAACTTTGCATCGGATGGTGTCATCTCAAGACCAACACAGATCACTGCTTCGTTCTCCTGTAACATATCCAACAACTGAGGTGGAACTTCAGTTATGGCTCGGACAGTGATGTCTTCAACACCCCATGGCTCACTTGGAGGAAGTTGGACCTCAATCTGATACGTCTCAAGGCGAATCACTCTCTGAATTGATTCGTCTCTAGAAGCACCAGCATCCAGGGAACTCTGTTCCACGATTGTTTTAGGATCAGATGAAGAGTCCAAGTCGCGCTGTTGTACATGTTCTTTTGCATCTGTGGGTTTCGCCGATTGCTCGTTAAGTTCTTGATCCACCTGTTCGTCTGTCGCTCCACTTTCCTTTCTTGAAGCACGGTCTTGATCTAGAAAGGAACAATATTAGCTTCCGGGGTATGCTAAATAAAAAAATCTTTGCCTCAGCAAGATCATCATTTTTCGTTTGACAGTTGAAAGTAAATAATTGGAAGTGTACCGGTCTTATTGAGTGTATATGCTTTGAAGAAAAACGAAATTACTTAAAACGACACTCTGGCATATTGTATTATACAGAGTGAGTCCGAAAAAATGTCCCATCATTACAAAGTCGTCTTCTTTGAAGTATGAATATTTAATCATGGGTTTCATGATATGTCTTGGTAGAATTATCCTCCCAGCATTTATTGGTACCCTTTTCATTTGGATCTTTGCATGCATGACTGAATAACAGACAATCTTTAGAGGACTGCAAAATATCACTTGCGCCAAGTGGATGGGTGAAGAATAAAACTGATGACGAACCATAACACTTGCGCTACTTACAAAAGGATGAACATAAGTAACTGCTGCCAAATCAGGTAAGCCCTTTTGTAGGCAAGTACAACAAAGACACAGATTTCCATTGTTGTCATTGTTAACCAACAAACAAAAGCCATAACGAACGACATACATTTCAGATAGCACCTTGGATTAATGTGCACTTGGTGATGATGTTGATGACGGTGATGACGACGACGACGATGATGATGATGATAATGACGACGATGATGATGATGGTCGTGCTGGTGGTGGTGGTGGTGAAAATTTTTGGGGAATCACCACTTAAACATTCAGAGATGCTTGGTAAAAAAAAAAGCAATGGTTAATCTGAAAAGGAAAATGTTAACGCTGCATTATGAGTTTTTTTGTTCTATATGTGTGTGTGGTGGGGTGGGGGGTGGGTGGAGTGTGTGAGGGTGCGTGCGTGTGTGTGTGTGTGAGGGGGTTGTGTGAAGGTGGGTGTGGTGTTGTGTCGGTGTGTGCACATAAGTTATAACTTCTTTGAAAATTTGTTTTAATCTTCATTAAGCCACTTGGCGCAAGTGATATTTTGCAGTCTTCTAAAGATTGTCTGTTATCCAGTCATGCATGCAAAGATTCAAATGAAAAGGGTACCCATAAATGCTGGAAGGATAACTCTACCAAGACATATCACGAAACCCATGATTAAATGTTAATACAAGACAACTTCAAAATGATGGGACATTTTTTTCTGACTCACTCTGTATAATGATTATTCGTGTCTCTTGATCTTTTTTTAAGAAGAAGGAAGAGATGAAAGATGGAATGAATATCAAACTCAAAGAAATTCCCCCAAGTATTACGAACGACGTGGTTAAGTTAATTATGTCAGCTTCTCCCTTTTTTCCATACACTTGATCCAGTATTTTCTTGAATGAAAAACGAATAATAATACATACATCACCAACCAGGAATGGAAACAAAATATATAGGGCATAATTTGACATATACCACCTTTCAGTTGGCTTACCATTATCATTCTGCTGTTTTTTATAACGCAGGTAATGAACTACCGCATGATGTCTTTGATCTGATGCAAGGGAAAGGGGCGTGCAGTCATCATCATCCAGCTTCTTGGGATCTGCTCCTTCACTAGTGAGATATTGAACTACTGCAATATGACCATTGTATGATGCCTTGTGGAGAGGGATATCTCCATCATTGTCGGCCTTCTTAATATCTGCTCCTTCACTAGTGAGAAATTGAACAACTGCAAGATGACCATTTTGTGATGCCATGTGAAGAGGTGTATTTCCATTGTTATTTGCCTTATCAAGTTCTGCTCCTTTACTAATGAGATACTCAACTGCATCGAGATGACCAATGTATGACGCCTTGTGGAGAGGTGTATTCATATCATTATCGCCCTTCTTAATATCTGCTCCTTCACTAGTGAAAAATTGAACTACATCAAGATGACCACTGTACGACGCATAGTGAAGAGGTGTTCTGCCAATACTATCACCCTTCTCAACATCTGCCCCCTTGCTGACAAAATATTTAACTACTTCAAGATGACCACTGTATGATGCATCGTGGAGGGGTGTACTTCCATCATTATCGGCCTTCTCAACATCTGCTCCTTCACTAGTGAAAAATTGAACTACATCAAGATGACCACTGTACGACGCATAGTGAAGAGGTGTTCTGCCAATACTATCACCCTTCTCAACATCTGCCACTTTGCTGACAAAATATTGAACTACTTCAAGATGACCACTGTATGATGCATCGTGGAGGGGTGTACTGCCATCATTATCGGCCTTCTCAAGATCTGCTCCTTCACTAGTGAGAAATTGAACTACATCAAGATGGCCATTGTATGATGCCTTGTGAAGAGGTGTACTTCCATTATTATCGGCCTTCTCAAGATCTGCTCCTTCACTAGTGAGAAATTGAACTACTTCAAGATGACCATTGTATGATGCCAAATGAAGAAGTATACTTCCATTATTATCAGCCTTCTCAAGATCTGCTCCTTCACTAATGAAATATTGAATTACTTTAAGATGTCCATTGAATGAGGCATGGTGGAGGGGTGTATTTCCGTTATTATCGGCCTTCTCAAGATCTGCTCCTTCACTAATGAGATATTGCACTACCTTAACATGACCATTGTTCGATGCCTTGTGAAGAGGTGTTCTGCCATTACTATCACCCTTCTCAACATCTGCCCCTTTGCTGACAAAATACTGAACTACTTCAAGATAACCACTGAATGATGCATCGTGGAGGGGTGTACTGCCATCATTATCGGCCTTCTCATGATCTGCTCCTTCACTAGTGAGAAATTGAACTACATCAAGATGACCATTGTATGATGCCTTGTGAAGAGGTGTTCTGCCATTACTATCACCCTTCTCAACATCTGCCCCTTTGCTGACAAAATATTGAACTACTTCACGATAACCACTGTATGATGCATCGTGGAGGGGTGTACTGCCATCATTATCGGCCTTCTCAAGATCTGCCCCTTCACAAGTGAGAAATTGAACTACATCAAGATGACCATTGTATGATGCCTTGTGAAGAGGTGTTCTGCCATTACTATCACCCTTCTCAACATCTGCCCCTTTGCTGACAAAATATTGAACTACTTCAAGATGACCAGTGTATGATGCATCGTGGAGGGGTGTAATGCCATTATTATCGGCCTTCTTAAGATCTGCTCCTGCACTAGTGAGATATTGAACTACTTCAAGGTGGCCCTTGTGTGATGCCTCGTGAAGAGGTGTTCTGCCATTACCATCACCCTTCTCAACATCTGCCCCCTTGCTGATGAAATATTGAACTACTTCAAGATGACCACTGTATGATGCCTTGTGAAGAGGTGTATTTCTATTACTATCAGATTTCTCAAGATCTGCTCCTTCACTAGTGAAAAATTGAACTACATCAAGATGACCACTGTACGACGCATAGTGAAGAGGTGTTCTGCCAATACTATCACCCTTCTCAACATCTGCCCCTTTGCTGACAAAATATTGAACTACTTCAAGATGACCACTGTATGATGCATCGTGGAGGGGTGTACTGCCATCATTATCGGCCTTCTCAAGATCTGCTCCTTCACTAGTGAGAAATTGAACTACATCAAGATGACCATTGTATGATGCCTTGTGAAGAGATGTTCTGCCATTACTATCACCCTTCTCAACATCTGCCACTTTGCTGACAAAATATTGAACTACTTCAAGATGACCACTGTATGATGCATCGTGGAGGGGTGTACTGCCATCATTATCGGCCTTCTCAAGATCTGCTCCTTCACTAGTGAGAAATTGAACTACATCAAGATGGCCATTGTATGATGCCTTGTGAAGAGGTGTACTTCCATTATTATCGGCCTTCTCAAGATCTGCTCCTTCACTAGTGAGAAATTGAACTACTTCAAGATGACCATTGTATGATGCCAAATGAAGAAGTATACTTCCATTATTATCAGCCTTCTCAAGATCTGCTCCTTCACTAATGAAATATTGAATTACTTTAAGATGTCCATTGAATGAGGCATGGTGGAGGGGTGTATTTCCGTTATTATCGGCCTTCTCAAGATCTGCTCCTTCACTAATGAGATATTGCACTACCTTAACATGACCATTGTTCGATGCCTTGAAAAGAGGTGTTCTGCCATTACTATCACCCTTCTCAACATCTGCCCCTTTGCTGACAAAATATTGAACTACTTCAAGATAACCACCGAATGATGCATCGTGGAGGGGTGTACTGCCATCATTATCGGCCTTCTCATGATCTGCTCCTTCACTAGTGAGAAATTGAACTACATTAAGATGACCATTGTATGATGCCTTGTGAAGAGGTGTTCTGCCATTACTATCACCCTTCTCAACATCTGCCCCTTTGCTGACAAAATATTGAACTACTTCAAGATAACCACTGAATGATGCATCGTGGAGGGGTGTACTGCCATCATTATCGGCCTTCTCAAGATCTGCCCCTTCACAAGTGAGAAATTGAACTACATCAAGATGACCATTGTATGATGCCTTGTGAAGAGGTGTTCTGCCATTACTATCACCCTTCTCAACATCTGCCCCTTTGCTGACAAAATATTGAACTACTTCAAGATAACCACTGTATGATGCATCGTGGAGGGGTGTACTGCCGTCATTATCGGCCTTCTCAAGATCTGCTCCTTCGCTAGTGAGAAATTGAACTACATCAAGATGACCATTGTATGATGCCTTGTGAAGAGGTGTACTTCCATTATTATCCGCCTTCTCAAGTTCTGCTCCTTCACTAGTGAGAAATTGAACTACATCAAGATGACCATTGTATGATGCCTTGTGAAGAGGTGTACTTCCATCATTATCGGCCTTCTCAAGTTCTGCTCCTTCACTAGTGAGAAATTGAACTACATCAAGATGACCATTGTATGATGCCTTGTGAAGAGGTGTACTGCCATTATTGGCCTTCTCAAGATCTGCTCCTTCACTAGTGAGAAATTGAACTACTTCAAGATGACCATTGTATGATGCCAAATGAAGAGGTATACTTCCATTATTATCAGCCTTCTCAAGATCTGCTCCTTCACTAATTAGATATTGAAGTACTTCAAGATGTCCATTGAATGAGGCATTGTGGAGGACTGTATATCCATTATTATCGGCCTTCTCAAATTCTCCTCCTTCACTAATGAGATATTTCACTACCTTAAGATGACCATTGTTGGATGCCTTGTGAAGAGGTGTACTTCCATTATTATCGGCCTTTTCACTCTCTGTTCCTGCACATGTGAGATATTGAACTACTTCAAGATGACCATTGTATGATGCCTTGTGAAGAGGTGTTCTGCCATTACTATCACCCTTCTCAACATCTGCCCCTTTGCTAACAAAATATTGAACTACTTCAAGATAACCACTGTATGATGCATCGTGGAGGGGTGTACTGCCATCATTATCGGCCTTCTCAAGATCTGCCCCTTCACAAGTGAGAAATTGAACTACATCAAGATGACCATTGTATGATGCCTTGTGAAGAGGTGTTCTGCCATTACTATCACCCTTCTCAACATCTGCCCCTTTGCTGACAAAATATTGAACTACTTCAAGATAACCACTGTATGATGCATCGTGGAGGGGTGTACTGCCGTCATTATCGGCTTTCTCAAGATCTGCTCCTTCGCTAGTGAGAAATTGAACTACATCAAGATGACCATTGTATGATGCCTTGTGAAGAGGTGTACTTCCATTATTATCGGCCTTCTCAAGTTCTGCTCCTTCACTAGTGAGAAATTGAACTACTTCAAGATGACCATTGTATGATGCCAAATGAAGAGGTATACTTCCATTATTATCAGCCTTCTCAAGATCTGCTCCTTCACTAATTAGATATTGAAGTACTTCAAGATGTCCATTGAATGAAGCATTGTGGAGGGGTGTATATCCATTATTATCGGCCTTCTCAAGATCTCCTCCTTCACTAATGAAATATTTCACTACCTTAAGATGACCATTGTTGGATGCCTTGTGAAGAGGTGTACTTCCATTATTATCGGCCTTCTCACTCTCTGTTCCTGCACATGTGAGATATTGAACTACTTCAAGATGACCATTGTATGATGCCTTGTGAAGAGGTGTTCTGCCATTACTATCACCCTTCTCAACATCTGCCCCTTTGCTGACAAAATATTGAACTACTTCAAGATGTCCATTGAATGAGGCATTGTGGAGGGGTGTATTTCCATTATTATCGGCCTCCCCAAGATATCCTCCTTCACTAATGAGATATTGCACTACCTTAATATGACCATTGTAAGATGCCTTGTGAAGAGGTGTTCTGCCAT
>CM057168.1:1399615-1517393 GCA_029962745.1 Echinometra lucunter | reverse complement strand
CTAACCTTTTCCTCCTTGGTTGGCTTGGTATCCATGGATCTTTTTGCGCTTTTGCGCTCTACGCTTTATATGTTTGATACTTGATAAAATTTTCTTCATTACCTAATGAAGGCCTATGGCCGAAAATTTTTAAATTTCACGTCTGACGAAATTTGTTTATTTATTGACATCTTTCATTTTCTTATTCAAACATTCCGAAGCAGAACTCGTATTTTGATTCTCTCTACCTCTCTCTCTCTCTATATATATATATATGTATATATACATATACATAAATAAATAAATATATATATATATATATATATATATATATATATATTTATATATATATATGTAACATATGCTTATATCAACGTGAAGCATTTTCAATTTTGGGAAATTACCCAACTTGCTATGTGAATCATCCTCCCTTTTTTCAAAAAATAACAAATTTCTTGTTATGAGAGAAGGGTTTAGTTATCATATAAGCATAAATGATACCTAATATATATGTATATGGTTACCTCGCTGCAAAATATGAGCTCTGTTTTGTCACATCGCTGGTCCATTATTGCTGCCCCCCCCCCAACCACTCTGTTTTTTAATATTACGAGCGAGGAAGCATTCTGTTTTTCATGGTAGATGTAGTAAATCCTTCGGCAAATTACGCTGTGAGCCAATGAAACATCTACAATGTCTATTCGGTCTCATCTCACCGAATTCGTTTGCTTTTCAAAACCATTAATATCAAACGAGCGAGCGCAGCGAGCGAGGAAAAATATACCCTTTTCCATATGATAGAATTGTTATTTCGTCATCATAATCATGCGATAAAAATGTGATATGCGCTATACAAGAACGAAATATATTATCATCATCATCAGAATACACTCTAAACCTGTCATGCCTGTATGATATCTAAATAATACATCCGATCACCTGTGTGCCGAATATGACACTGTTTTAGCTACCCCGCTTGCAGTGCGAATCCATTCTGTTTTTACCATAGCGAGCAAAGTCAACGACCGATCCCGGCAAAATTGTATGGATTCGTTCCAAAATCTTTGTAAACCACCTGCCCAAATATAATGATCTTGCTGCTATGACAAGCTACTTGCTGCCCGAAATCATCTTGTATGTAGCTTTTACCATCGAGTAGTGTGCAAGTTAATGAAAAATATGTTTTGTTTTGCGTTTTTTCATCCAGGCCGTTATCTCCTGAAAGTTTATCTATTTTTAGGTCAACTGGCCGCCCGATTTCTAGGAGTGATATATTGTTTGGTTATATTACTTCCTATGAGTAGAATAATAATATAAAATTAGATAAAAAACACAAGATGCAAACCGATTTCCTTTCTTAAGAATAGTAATTATCATCGGCATTGGTTAAGATACTTAAATGCGAGCGAGCGAAGCGAGCAAGCACTTCCCAGTGTCCCATTTTCTTTTTTTCCCCTTGTTTTACGCTTTCATTTCACTTCCTTCCTTCCCTTCAATTTCTTTTCGTTTTCTGTTTCTGTTTCTTTCTTTTTTTTTTTTTTTTTTTTGGTTGGGAAATTACGGGGGGGGGGGGGGCAAAATGATATCTTTGCCTCCCCCCCCCCCCCCCTGGATCGACGCCTATGTGTATTCCTATTGATAGAGGGATCATTAACCTTTTCTATATGACCAGAATGTACCGACTCTATTAAAACCTTACACACAGACACACCCACACGCACACTGCGCACAGCCACGCACATGCATCTTCACATGACTGTACTCCCGAGAACTTTCTAGTTCCTCTCTTGTCCTGTCCTCGGAAGGTTGACGGAATTAAAGGTCCACTATTATGGAAAAGCAAGTTGTTCCCTATTTGTAGTACTTTTTATGCCAAATCCAGATATAGCAACCATTTTCCCTGAATATCACTCCTAAACACATGAATTCAAAAGAAAGAAGTTTATTGGGAACGCCCCTAAAAATTTAGGCTAAGCCTCGCCCCGCACCGTGATTGACACCTGACGTCACATGCAGAACCAAGCACCCGGAAGGGCAGGGAATCTGTACATGTAATATGCGGGAAATACGAATGATCCGTCATTAGATTCGGAATTTCAGCGAAATATCAACCTAAGAATAAAGCGAAGTATAATAACAAACAAAGATAATGTTGCTTAGGAGATGCTTTTGATCCAAATGATGTTGTGGATTGGCGAACACCAGAAATTTGACTTTGAACTGCAGAACGACCATTACGAAGCGAGTTTGACTGGCTGCCGCATTTATGCAAGCCATGCTATGCATGGATCTATACGACGTTCGATGCAGCTAGCTGGAAATTGCGTTGCCGTGGTCAAGCTCGAAGCCGAGAAGTTTGAAAAGCAAAAGGTAAGACTCATCTTTGAAAATGTTTTTCGGTAAATCCCGAAGGAGCTAGAGGCACAGATTGAACGTGATATTTATTTTTCCTTCCCTGCAGAGCTTGCGAACCCTCAAATATGCCTCCATAATAGTACATGTAATACTCGGACAATGTCAGGCAACTGCAGATAAACTCTGCACTGCAGCAGCTGCAGCATGCAGGGAGCTCCGCCGCCGCGGAGTTCCTGCCCTGCCTGGCATTGTCTGGAGACTTTATGCACCATGTACCACGGTGAAGGGAATGTTGTTCAGTGCAGTTTTACTTTTAAAAGAGGGTCTCATGATTAAAATGAGGATTTTTAAATAAAAAATCTGTAGACCTACCTACTATAGGCCGAATGCAGGAATTTTTTGCTTGGGTGGGGGCAAGAATGTGTTCTGTTAACTGGCTATCAATCATGGCTGTTGTAATTGTAATCTTCAAATTTGCCTTCTTTTTTTTTTTTTTTAATAGAAATGTCCAATGAAATAATGCCTTGATTCAGTTAGGAAAGTTGGGAAGATAAAGCCAGACTAGAGACTCTAACGTTACATGTACATAAAATTTGCAAGATTTCTTCTTTTTCTGATTGCTGTCTGATTTTGTATTTATTTTTTTTTAATATAGAGGGGGTCTATTTTTTTTTCTTTTCGTTAGTGCCCACAATCGCCACTTAATTCTGATTGCAGTACATTAAGGGGTTTAGATCTTTTGAAAATACTTTACTTATGATTATATTATTTTTTCTTATTCTTCCATTGCAGAGTGGAAAGTGGCTGCTTCGGTGACTACAATATCTGCTTTTATTGCACACTGACAGGAGTAAGTTGTAACCTGAGGAGAGTACATTGTATAAACGTTGGGGCCAGGTATAGTTCTCTCATCACTGTCATTGTAGCAGTCTACTGGCTTCCATTCATCGACATGACCGATCTCTTCACCGAGCCAGGCAGAGACGAACATCGTCAACATCATCATCATTTTTCATTGGTCGAACACTCATCTAGCTCCATCTTCCTGCACCTGATGACGTGGTTTTTGAATGAACTCTTCACCGTGCAGACTTTTATCCTGTTGAAACAGTTTACCATTCATTTGAGCTCCCCTAGACCCATAGGAATGAACTATTGGATTCATACTGGAATAATTAATTTCCAAAAAGTTTTTTTAGACTGGGACTATCATACTCTAAAAAGTTATTTCAGTACAAAGCAGTGGACTCTCGCTATAGAAATAGACCACCTGTTATATCTTGTTAATATAAAATGTTGCATCTTGTCCAATTGTAAACAGATGCATGTCTGTACCAAAAAAAGAGGACTCTGAAGTTTGTATGATTGTGATCATAGTTTGAATTTCCTTTAATAAATAATCAATATGGGATTTTTTTCGGCTGCACTGTTATTTTTTTTTGTAAGATTAAATTTCCATAATTTTTTTTTTGACACATTAATTCTCCATATCACCTCCAAACCCCTTCACAACATTTTCCCTTCTCTGAAATGTCTTCGATAGAGGATGTCTGTGAAGTCACAGTCTCATAGCATGATAGCGATGGAAGTAAGGGGGCATGTAAAGTCTGATGACTGATGATGATGATGATGATGATGATGTATGCTTGGTGATGGTGTGATAATGATATACAGTTACGTGTACATGTATGATTGAGGTAGCTAATGCAGGGCTCTACAAATCCACTTGCCTGCTTGCCCAGGGCAAGTAAGAATCATGTAAGGACAAGTGAATTTTGAAGTCACTTGCCCTTTCGGGCAAGTAAATTCACTCAAAGCTATTATGAGAACAAATAAAAAACAACCAGTAAACAAAATGCTCATAGTGCAAGTAAATATTTAGCAATGGCTAAGCAATATCAAGGTTGCAAAATGTAATTCAAACTCTCATGAATTTTCATAATTTGTGGAAATTGAGCAAGTGAGATATGTTTTCAGGCAAGCAAGATTATGTTTTGGGCAAGCAATTTTCAAAGAAACTTGCCCAATGGGCAAGGAGGAAGATATTTTTTTTTTTGTAGAGCCCTGGATAATGCAATTAAAAAGAAAGGCATAGAGCATGATGATGATAATGAAGGCAACTGTGATATGAATTTAACATAAATACAAGGGCAGCCTAGTAGCAGTACCAACCTGTACCAGTGACCTAAAAATATTTTCACTTTTGTAAATAGGGCTTCAATGCACTTTGTGCTCTAAAACTCCCCCCCCCCCAGGTTTTTTTTTTTTTTTTGAAGTAAAAAGGTATACAATTTTTTTTTTATAGTTTAGATAATTTTCTATTTGAGGTGATTCTGAGGGAAAAAGAATATTTCTATTTTTCCTGAGGGAGTTTCACTCTGGGCCTGTGTAGAGTTACGTAGTAGTGGTGGGTACAGAATACGCCAAAACAGGCTGCGTACTCGTGGAAAATTATTTTGCTGCCCTCATGAAGTGTGGATTTTTCCTCGGAATGATGTAGAGGCCGGAGTGTAATCTTGCATAGCAGGGGATAAATACATGGGGGCTCGAGGCGAATTTGCCCCCGAAACACCAAAAAGAGCCCTGGAAAACTAAAAAAGAGCCCCTGAAATTTTCATGTGTTGCAATGTAAACTGTAATACAATGTAGAAAATTCGGGAGGGTGGGCTCAAAAAATAGCCCTGGAAAAACCTTGTATAGAAACTGCATTCCAGTGCTTGCGCAGTACGCTAAAAAAATGTTAAAGTTTAATTTTTGTTGCGTCCATCTCGCTTACCCATTTGCATTCCTCAGCGTAGAGTTATGTAGGCCAGTGTAGGGGCACATATGCAAAGTGTATTCCATACGCAACACTACGCAACTCTATGCAAGGCCCTGTGTGGAATCCCCTGTAATTCCTTTTTTTTTTTTTCCTTTTTTTTTAACATTCTCCTTCACTTCTTGTTCATTCATTCCAAACCATGAAAACTTTGGTTGCTGTCAGACTTTCATTCCAAACCATGAAAACTTTGGTTGCTGTCAGACTTTCTGGGTAGATAAGTGATTTAGCTTACAATAACTATAAAAAGAAATAATAACTTGATCAACATGAACAACACGGGAAAGCTACATGGTCACTGGGTCCATTCTGAACTCATGCAGTCTGCAGGTTTTTCACTCACTCACTCACTCAATCACGTCACTCTCTCACTACACGAAACAAAGCATGTGGGACCGATCTAGAGTATTCCTTCCGATTTACTCTGACTGCCTGCTGTCAATATTGAATAACACCCGTCTACCGTTAAATAACTGGTTATCTTCACGTATATTTAGAGTAAAATCCTTATTTTTCACACTTTGAGCTGTCTTCTGTTAACGCAAATTGACATGATTCCGTCTGCTACTCGCTCGCCTCACACTCGACACTCGCAGTTGCAGACTCAACATGTTTGCGCCTACTGCCTGGTTAATTCGCGTCCGGTGTCAGAGCGAAATGGGCTCAGATTTGCTCTTTTCAAGCTATTTTCAGAGTAAACAATGGATAGTTATACATTTTTACAAGAAAATATTTGTGCCAGAATAAAATGCAAACATTTTTGCGGGCCACGAATTTATTTCAACAGTCTATGAAAGGGAGATTCCGTGGCATGCAACTTCAACAAAAGTGCAATTTTTGAAGGCTTGATCCGAACCGTAAATTCTGTTTTCCATGGAAAAAAAAATGTTTTTTCAACTATTTCACACAACACAAAGGCACAAGTAAGACTTATATATTTCATATTTGGTAGAAACAGGCGAAGATAATGCTCTAAAATTATGCGGGGAGTTACTTTAGTCCAGGCAGTTTCACGGGCTTTCCAGTAGGAAGTTGCAGTGAACTGCAGCTGAATGACTGCATGTGACGTCACTGGCGTATTTGCATAATAATCGCGATTCTGGGCTTGAAAAGGGGGCGGGGCTTAGTATACGACTTAGGGGCAAAATCAAGTTACAAAAAAATTATTTAAAAATATATGGTTGCACAAACTCTTGAAATGAGTGTTATTTTGAACGTAGAACACCTTTATCTTCCAAATAAAGGTTATGTTCAATTCCACAGAGGTGGACCTTTAAGTTCATAATCTGTTCTAACATCTGAGCACTGTTATTCTCAGGAACTTTCTTTGCTCACTGTCCTCGCTTCTATAGCTATACGAGACCACGAATGTACCCGCAAACGCAAACACACACTCAAACAGAGAGACACCTTTTCTTACCCTGTCTCTCTCTCTCTCTCTATATATATATATATATATATTTACAAGGGATCAAACTCTCAATCTGTACTAAGTGTTTAGTTCTCAGATCCCTCGATATAATATACACGCCTTTTATGTATTAACCATGTTAATTCTATGCTTTCTTTTACAGCGAAGGAAGAAAAAATTGTTCCGTAAATTAGTAGAAGTCAACATCCCCTTCATCGTGAACACCACTAACTCGGGCAAATCCAAAGTCTTCGTTCAGTTCATTTTGGAACAAAGCGCAGTGATAGACATTATTTGTCCGATGTATTTGTCAGGTAATGCAGAAACACTTTTTAATTACCTTTTTTTTTAATAGGATTTCTAACATCAAAATTCTTCAGACAAAATATACAAAAATTGGTTTATGTTGGTCAAGCGTTATATGCAGGTTAAATTGTCCTGACAAAATCTAAATAATCTTATAGCCAATCTGTTTTTTTTTCCTCAACCAGCTGCTGCATCAATGAAAGTTTACCTACATCAGATTAAATTAGGCATTTCTTTCCGGCTCAGAAAGCGAGTCATCATAACAAGTTTTCATTTCATTTCAAAGCAGACTTCGAAGATGGAAGTCTTCAGGTTTCTTCCTCCTCTGATTCTGTTCAATCACAGTCATCCCGAGATGAATCACTAACCCCAGAGACTCTTGATAGAACTGATTCCCCAGGTGAGCACCCGGTCCCCCCCCCCCCCCCCCCACTTTCTGTCCGAGGTCCTCCCCTCCTTACAGCTCTATCTATGCAGCCCGTTCACGAAACCAGTAGACCCAAATAAGTTATTATTGGAAAGCTGCATTGATACGTACCGTATAGTGATTACCCTTTCTTATATCGGTTTGACAACGCACACGTTACAGCATGAATACAACTAGAATGTATAATACATTGTAAAACAATTACATGTGCAATCTGGAAATTGTGATTTATTCCTGAAAAATATTCCTGAATCGTTATAAGTAATACTTTTTCTTATTTCACAAAAAGGTTTCTAGAGTTTAAGGTATAAGAAGTTTGCGTTTTCTACTTGTCTATGTTCATGTTTCTTTTATTTGCTTTTTTCTTTTGGCATCTCGAAAGAATCCACAGACCAGATGTCAGCAAGCGGACTGTCTGATCCTACTCCTGGAGCTGGAACTCAAAGGTGATTAAGTTTTTACATTGCAATTTTGTGTCAATTTTTTATAATTCATAATTTCATAATATAATTACATAAGTTATATTTGTCTTCATCTAAGTAGTTCTCTGAGAGGTATTGGCGGCAGAGAGAGAGAGAGAGAGATTTCATTGTTGGTATGTCATTGTCTCAGGTCTATAGATTTACGGGAAGTTACCGACATGGACTTGCTGGTAATCTCAAGAGAACTCCTTCCGGGTCATTTCTCCGCTCTGTACGTTTCTCTAGGGATCCCAGCAGGTACTGCAGAAAGCATCAGAGTTGAAAAGATGAACAACTATCCAGAGACTTACATGCAGTTACTACAGCTGTGGAAGGCAGAGTCCAGGAGAACCTTGGCAGACTTGGACCAGGTTCTTGTGAAAGCTAAGGCTAAAGGTCTTACGTCCAAATATAAACTATAGTGTCAAGGCAAAGAACTAAAGACTGTTCAGAGATATGGTCTAGGTAACAAGCAGCTGTCAGCTGACGTAAAGTTGAGGATTTCGGGACCAATGCGATAAGGACAATAATCACATTCCTATAATGTTTTAATGCTTACAGTGACGATCCTTATATCCAGTTTCACAACCAGGGCCGTGTTGGATAAAACTTACCATTAATGATCATTTTGCCATCAAATGTAACTTCCATGTAAACCTTGAATTTGATTGGCTGTTGAGCAACAATGATGCTATACCATTGATTACAGAGTTAAGGGTAAAGTTTTTTGCAGCGGAGCCCAGGTTTTGCTATTGTTGTCGTTATTATTATAATCATTATTTTTATCATTATCAAATAATTATAATTGTGATTATTAACGTTTGCGTAACTTTAATGATGTTGATTTTCGCTTGGATGATGATGAGGATGATTATTATTGTTATCACTATTAATATCATTCTTACTATTGCTGTTGCTATTATAATGTACAGATAAGAATGGTGAATTAACAGGAAAAGGGGTTTTGTATAGTTTAGTGAGTGGGTCATGCAGGGTTTTGCATCCCACTAAACAAGACCCGCTGCAGATCTCAACAAACAAAATGCGTCAAGCTCAGAACTGAGAGTATGGCGAGCAGTCCCGATACGTATCAAACATAATTAATCACACCCCTTAAAAGAGAACATAACATTCCCATGTAACTTTATACTAAGAATGAACTGAAAGCACACGCCTTTCATATATCATACTGCAAATATTCTGTTACATGAATGTACAAAATTGTACAAAATTATTACATAACAACGGTGTATCAAGGGTATTGTTTAATCTGATGTCCACACAAGAGAGTACCCCTTTACTGTTTCGCTAGCTTGTGTTGGATACTTTGATACTACTATTACAGCTTTTGAAAACAGAATCCCTTTAGAGTTTTGCAGACTTAAGATAAACGATTTTGAAATACAAGCTGCCAAGCCGTATAGGCCTACCAAAAAAAAAACAGTTGTTACAGTTTTACCTTGTTATAATTGCTATAGTAAA
Organism: Echinometra lucunter; assembly: GCA_029962745.1. Lineage (NCBI taxonomy): Eukaryota > Metazoa > Echinodermata > Echinoidea > Camarodonta > Echinometridae > Echinometra > Echinometra lucunter. The sequence continues at coordinate 1,508,154 of CM057168.1, read as the reverse complement.
CCTTATAGTCCAAGATATTAACAAAAATTTTGGGGACGGAATTTACAAAAACGTTTTTTTTTTCTCTGAGCCATGTATCAAAAGGATTAATTTTTAGTATGGGTACCACGAAATCGGTTATTGGCACCCATCTTAAAAATGTGAATTTATGCAAAATTATGTAAGCTTTGCGAAAAACCACAAATTCCACCCTGTTTTCTGAAAAAAGGGCTAAAGCAAACAATTTGTTGTATGCAGTTGAGTTAATGAAAAAACACGCATTTTGCAGTTCAGAAAATTAATTTTTCTTGATCTGTATGCTAATTTCTGCATTAAACACCTTTTCGGTGCTATAACAAGAATTACATGCGCATTGGCCTCAAATGTGTAACTTATCTGTAAGACTGACTGTTTTGAATAAGGTAACAAAAATCTCTTCATTGTTGTTGGCTTTTATGACAATTCTATGTTGAAAAATGCATATTTATATAAAACTGCATAGGTAATGGTATCATAAAAGTAGCATGGTATAAACTTCAAATGCATTATTTTTTTTTTAAGGAGAGATCTGTCATTTAAATGAAAAAAAGCATGATTTCTTCAACAATTTGATCATCTTTTTTGTTCTGATAGCATTTACTGTTAATTTATGCGTATTCGTACATATGAATATTTTTGCATGAATAAGTTATTAAATTAGTGGGTCCTGTAGGGAAAAATGAAACTTGTCACAACAAATGTATTTGGAAAGTTTGGAACATTTTCATACTTCTTGAATTTCTAACTTCATATGCACCAATAGTCTGGATACAAAGTATGGGGTTGCATGAATAGGCATAAATTTGCATGAAGATGTGATTTAAAGCAATAGGCTCTTTGAAAAAAAAAACCAAAAAACGTTGCTATCATGAAAAACAAATACACATGGAAAGTTTCGAACAATATCAAGCATTTTGAATTTTTTGCATTTTTTATGGCAGTGTTTTACTTTGTGTAATTTGCATAATTTGGCATAAATTTACATGAAGATGAAGTTTGATCAAATTGGTCCTGTGGGGAAAAAATGAAGCTCTCATCATAACAAGTACATATACAAGGTTTGGTGCTTTTGTAAAGGCCGTCCCCAAACCTCCCAAATTTGGGATTAATAGACCTGACTATTAAAGTATTTTAAAGAAACCAAACATTGTATTCAGATGCACTCGTTCACAATTTCTTGCCCATTCAAGCCCGAGTTTTTAATCCTTAAAGGGGTTTATTGATATACACATATGTTTTGTTCTTGTTTGTTTTCATCATTATATAAACAACATTATTCCATGCACGTTCTTTCCATCGTATACATGTTCAGAGAGATTTGGATGCTCAATTGCTCATATCCATTTTATCTCACATTAGGTCTACTACTATAATTCATTAGGTTAAATGTCGATTGTTCAATTGATATACACAGATTTCTTCTTTTTATTTTCCTCATAATATGGATTACAATTTACAGTGCCCTTTCTTTCCATAATATTATGTTCTGAGTATATTTCATTTCACTTTAGGTCTACCACTATAGCTTGTCAATATAATGGTACGGTGGCATAAAGTGATTAAAATATGATGTGAGACGATGAGGGACAAAATAAAGAACGCGTTCAGAAATCTAGATCTCTAAAAGTTGAAGTCCAGTTTATTATCGAAGATAAATGAAAAAAAAATTGCTCTGTGCTCACACACAAATTGCCCTAACTGGCTTAGTTTTGAAAGTAAAAGTCTACAGAATAGCAATTCCTCGGAGGCTGAACGAAGAGCAACATAAATGATGACCAAACGAAACCGTGATCGAAACATTGGCCTCGAACCACCACTTTACCTCTCCTTAAATACTCCACGAGCAAATCCAATACATCAGACCAATGTGCCTTCAACTTCCAAAAGCCCCACCAATCATGGGATAGCACCCAAACTCCTATTAACCAATTGAGAACAGCCCAAACCAGTTGAGTTCACATAAACAAAAGAGCACGCGCCGAGGCTGAGCTTATAATAGCCGGAGCTTTCACCTCCTAGAATATTTGGGTCACATTAAAGATTAAGGAACTCAGGAAGCTTCTCTTGTCTACTGAAGATCGTGAATACTAATTTAAGAAAACACTTTTTGTCTATATACCATAAATACCACAACACTGTCTGCATACTCAAACAGATGTCCACTTGTTTAATTCAAAATACCTCTGAAACAACCCTCTGAATGACTCAACTATTTTTCTGTTTTAAAAGCTTTTTGCCTTTATTCAGATTTTTCAATATAAATCATGACATCATTTTCAATACAATGTTAACATAATTTTCAATAAATATTCATTAGAAAACAATTTCAATAATAATACAGTACGAATTCAGCGATCTGAATAAAGTTTTTCAAATATAAACAAGTAAAAGGTGAAAGGTGCTGCTTTACAACCCACAAAATCTCAATCTGTTTATTTTATATAAATAAAATAACCCGGTGCCCCACATCTCTTACTGCTATAACGCCCCCTTGAGGTCATTGTTGCGTCCCACTGCATTAATTCTAATTTGCATTGTAAAGTACTCGATGCACACATAATTTGTATAATATACATTGATATATTCAAGGCGTTAGTATATTATATTTATCACACTTTTACAGCACTTTAAGGGAAAGGACACTAATGATGAAAGGGGCACGTAGTTTGTAAAAGGCAGCTGGAGGAGAAAAAAGGGGAAATGATAAGTAGGAAAAAAAGGTAATTGTTGATAATAATAAACAATAAAGAACACGTCACAAAAACAAGTAAAAATAATAACAAATAGGGTAAAGAATAGCATATCTTACTGGTTCAAAAAGATACCTTTAGGAGGACTAAAACTTCTTGCCAATGCATTAATTTCTGCCCTTTTTTTTTTCTAATGCATGGACTAACTTTACAAAGTGCCGGAGATATAATCTTTACACAATACAAGAAAATGATCAGAGTAATGTGGGAGGTAACGTAAAAAACATAAATCAAGAAAATTTTCCTTCACTCAAGTCAGTTAATGCCATTGACAGGTGGAGTTTTCGAAGTGTAGGACGGTTTATTCTGTTTTTACACATCAAACTTCAATTCATATTTTTAAAAAAAATGCTAGCATAGTAAGGGAACAAGTTGTGCATAAAATGCAGGCTTAATCGCAAACTAAGACTCAAATGGAGAAATAATTTTTATACCAAGCTGCAGCACTCTGGAACGGCTTACTTCGAACCATCGGGTCTTCGCGTCGGGCCGTGTAATCGCGTAACCCGACCTTTCGTGAAAACGGCCCCCTGATTTACGAAAGGTCGGGTAAATCGTGTGGTAAAAATGTGATTTTTAGCAATTGTGGTCATTGACATAAGACTAATCTTTTACGCGAATATTCGGGAGAAAACTACCTTCAAATGACGAAGTATCGGGTAAAAAAATAAATTTTGATATTAACCCATTTATGATATGCAAGTACTTCAGTTTCATTATAATTAGGTTCCAATCTGTCGAATTTTTACGTATTAACAGACTTCCATGGAAATGCCAAATATATATCTTTTCTTTACAATCACTGATCATGGCGGCGGGGGGTGGCTAACTACGTGAGATGATAAAATTTGGGTGAACGAGTGGGAAGACCTATACCCAGGGGCGCAGACAGCGGGGGGGGGGGGAGGAGGGGGGATGAGGGGTATGCACCCCCCCCCCCCCCCCCCCCCCCCCCCACCTCACAAGGTGGGGGGATGACATGTACAATCATCCCCCCCCCCCCAGGTTTTAGGGAAGGATGTTTGCTTACAATTAAACTGAATTAACATGTTTAGAAATGATAGGAACAGCTATAATAAGAAGAATAACAATTATTATAACAACAACAACAACAATAATAATAATAATAATAATAATAATAATAATAATAATAATTAGTAATGCACTATCATTATGCTTATGATAATAATGATAGTTATCATCATCATCATCGTTAATGTGACTGAAATGACGATTACTATCATAACTATATCGATCATTGGGGGGTGTGTGGGTCCATGGCTGTACGCAAAGGGGGGGGGGGGGACAGGGGAGGACAGTTTGAAAACTTACATTTTTTACTGAAAATTTTCACAAAATTCAACAAAAGTGTTCACCAAATCCTTCAATTTCATTTTCAAAAATGCAAAAGCGCCCCCGTGACAAACTGGGTCACTTCGGTCCCTCACTTTCGAGTTTCTTCGAAATTTTTCACGCATCTTGCCCCCCAGGAAAAAAATTCTGCGTAGAGCCCTGTGTGTTTGCGCGTGTGCGTGTGTGTTATCTGTATACGAAATTGATCCTCGATTGGTCGTGAACGGCAAATTACCCCCCCCCCCAGGTGTAAGAACCTGTCTACGCCACTGCCTATACCAAAGAATTTTTAAAATCAATATCCATAAAGGTATATGGCTTGTAGATGTACGACCTTGATCTCCAAAAGATAATGCACTTTGAAAATCTGATAAATTTAATCAACACAAAACACGTATACATTGCAATTATCTCCTCCACAAACTCCCCACTGCTCCATCCTTTCCCATTCTCTGCCCCCCCCCCCCCCCCCCCCCCTCTCTATCTCTCTCTCGGACACCCTCGAATTTTCATCAAACAATTCTCGCCCGAATTGATTTTTCATCTCTTTCTTCCTGTATCTATCTCTGTCTCTCTTTCCAACCCTTTCCATCTCTTTTGAACACACCCTCTTGGTTGCTTCATTTTTCACCTACCCCCATATTCATTTCATAAGAGGGGGCTTCAGTATTTTCTTATTTGTGCATGTATACATGTATTACAATTATCACATTCTTTTAAAAATTGCTGGGGTTACACAATCAATATCAAAGTACACTTGTAGTAAAAAAAGGGGATTTGCTATGTAATGATTATTTTTCTGCATGGTGATTACAGTAATGTACATGTTAAAATAGGTTCATTCCGATAAAAAAGGAAACTACATCAGCCTTCATTCATCACTTAAAAGTATAATATATATTTTTTTATATTACTCATAACAATGTTTAAAAATCATATACTCTGTTCACAACTTACAACAAAATAGAATAGACTATAGAGTTTTACATCACTACCATTCAAATGTTAGTAATTCAAATTGCCAACCTGTAGCAAGGCCCAATGGAATCCTTTTCTACTTTAAATAATACTTGTAAATAAATCATTAACAGAGCTCATAGTCAGATGTTGTGTACAACTCAGGAAGAATGAGCTTTTCCACATCCCTTTAGAAGAAATTAATAAAATTAATTAAAATGCAACTGAAAACAGTAATTTTGAGACTTACATACTCATCATTCAATTCAAATTACTAGTACACTGTACTGAATTTATGAATTTTCAAATCCTCAAATGAAACAATAATCTGTTGTAAGAGTTTCAAACAATTCGCACACACCTATGGGGAGGGGTTTAGGTAAAAAAAAATATTGCAATTATTTGTTTTATAACTTTGTTTAATGACATTGTAAAAAATTTTGTATGTCAATAATAATCCAAAATTGTTGATTGCATATCAAGAAATTTGAATTGAATTGAATTGAATTGTGGGTTGGGCTACTGCTCCCGTCCCCCCCCCCCCCCCCCCCTGCTGCGTACAGGGCCATGACTCCTCACTCACTGAGAGACAGGGGCCTGTTTCTGGAAATCAACGCCAAGTTAGTCGTATCTTTGTCCACCAACTACGGAGATGACTCTAATCTTGCTAAACCGTTTCACGAAGAGCATGCTAGCTAAATATCTCGTGAATCGATGAGGAAATGTGACAACACATAGCCTGACACATAAAATGACACATAAATTTTGTAAACAAAAAGTTATCAGAATTGCAATTATTTGAGTGATCTGATGAGGGCAAAGCTTAGAAATAGTAGTAGGGGGTTATAGATGCAAGATATTTTCAAAGAAGGCAGATTACACCAAAGAAAAACATATAAGATTCTATTTTTAGTAATTAAGTTCATTGTCGTTTTGAACGAAAGATGGGTACCCCCGGGACACTAGATTTGCAAAATACACCCTTACGTTCATGATCGGAAAAAGGAGGCAAATTAAATATTTATCCAGCGTCAGGTCTTGACCAAAATGTTGATATGCAAAATTTTCAAATTACAAGCTAAAATATGGGTCTTAAAAAGTATTTTGTTTAAAAATCTACGATATAAATTATCTTTGAATGAATATGGGTCTGAAATCTACAGACTATCCCTTTGACTATGCCTTGCCTGACATGGCAGAATTGCGTTCTTTTGAGAGATATACAATCACGGGAGAAACCCCTAGGAAACCTTTTTTTGCAGATCGTTTCATATGAAACATGAAATATAATATTTATACATGAGCAAGGATGAATTACTGATTGCCGGAACCCTTAGAAAAGGTAGATTTGAATTATTTTTTACATCTATGTAGCTTCCATTTTGGCCAGCCATAATCTACCAAATTAGTGGCATGTGATGGCACTGCACATCAACGAAAAAAGATATGACAGGGTCAGAGGCGTCATAAGTTCTTAGTCGGGATGTTGGCATTGATCTTGGTAAACACGGCTTCGTGAAACACGTAGCAGACAACTAGCCCACTAGCGGCGATCTTAGCTGAGAAGTTGACTTATGACGGTTTCGTGAAACGGGCCCCAGATCTACAAAGCAGGGGTCCAGTGCAATGAAGAGTAGAAGCTGAATTCTTTCTGTTAAAGAAAACAAGATGAGATTGAAAGTTAACTTGAATTAGGATAAATGCAAAGTACATGTACAAATTATGGACAGTAGGAGCACTAAATATTTACCTTTGCAGACCAAGGTTTATAAATCATTTTAGTTTATTTCACAGAACTCAAAATACAATTGAAATTTACACAACAGAAATTTAGAACAATACACACATTGAACAATAAATATTGCAACTTGAAATTTAATAATAAAAAACAAACTTGCAAATGAAATGAGAGGAAATCAGAAAACAAAATATAGTTTCTGCTTGTATAGCAAAAATGAACAAGTAAAGCTGAACAATTATTAGCTTTAACTAAGCAATACATTTCTTAATGAAGTGTAAGCAAGAAATGTTGGTGAGATATTTTGATCCTGGTGCCCATGAAACTCAAGGAAGAAAAATATTCATCATGCCAGACTGATGAAATTTTCAAAGGAGACAATAATAATAATAATAAAATGTTACAAATGAATTCAAGAATGGGTGTATTTGCAACCAAGGCCAATGGCCTTGTAAATGATGCTAAACCCTGGCTGAATATTGACATACCTGTACATGTAGCAACCTTATTAAATTCATGCAGAATTCACTTACCTTCCATAACTGGAGTGGTAGACTAACTCATTTCTTGCAGAAACTTTCTTTAGTCTCAGTCAACAAGCAATCATCACCTACATGTCCAACATGATGTGGATGCAGACATAAATGCAGCATTAATTTTCAACCTAGGCATGTTCAATCTGATGAACAAAGTCAAAACAAATAAATGAATGGGATGCTCTGATCTACCTCTCAAAAAAGAAAATAATTTTTCATCGTACACTGTTGGAGTCTATAGATATATCAACGATCCGTGAAGAAGTAGAAGCAAGATCAAATCAGTGGTGTAACAACCAGGGGCAAGGGAGGGAGGGAAAGAGTGCCCCCTGAAGGATTTCAGCGGGAAAATGCACCAAACCACCCCCCCCCCAAAAAAAAATGCAAGAAAGGGAAAGGAAGGGAGAAAGGGAAAGAAAGAAGAATATCGAAAAAAGAGGAAAGGGGGGGGGGGGGGGCAGAGCCAAAAATTTCCTGGTAAGTAAATTTAGAATCAGTGGCATAGCTAGGATTTCACTTAAGAGGGCAGTAGTCTCTCCCTCCCTGCACCCTCCCCCCTACGGAGTGCGCTTTGCGCGCTCAGTGTTTTGAATGCTTTGTGTACTACCGCCCCCTCAAATGAAATCCTTACTATGCCACTGATTTTTGCCTGAGTTACTAGAAATTTTGGGCTCCCCCCCCCCCCCCCCCCCCCCCCCCCGATAACAGGAACCAGGGCTGCGTTTCACGAAACCGTCATAAGTCTAACTTCTTGGACAACCCATTGAAACGCGTGTTGTAGAATTAACACGCGTTTCTATGGGATGTCCATAAAGTAAGACTTATGTTATGACGGTGCTATGAAACGCAGCCCTGTTACACCGCTGGATTAATATGGTTCCTTATGCTGTCTTTGAAATCTGAGCTTAAACTGTACACACAGTCATAGACCCCGCCTCGCCCTCCCCGTTGCTTTACACAGCTATACATCATGCAACAATTTAGGATAACCGATTCGTCAACTCGCCAACACACTATGCATAAAGGTGGGATAAAATAAACGTTGAATCTCACTGTCAACCGTTTTTGCATTGCATTTACAGTCATAGGCAATCCGCCCGAAAGTCTGGGCAAGATGTTGCGTCGTGACAGGGTGCTTAGCGCAATGCAGCGGTAACATGAGCTGCCGACGATGAAAAGTTCGTGAGTTTATAGCACATTATAGCACATAATTTCATGACATACAGCTCAGGAGAGTTCTTTGAAAATATAAAGAAATTAACGCAGATTTGGCACAATGTAGAACTCATTATGAATAGATTCTATTTTTTTGACAAATTAGCGAAATGTAAACTGTACTCACCTCTGGACTTTCCAAGGCAAAGGCTGACTTTGTGCGAGTCAAATACTAGGTTTTATTCAAGCCGTTTTTCGTCAAATTATTTGTTGTAGAAATGTGCGTTAAGGACGCGACTCTTCGTATATTTGTTAGCCAATTTCTACGAAGTGTCGGGTTAATGGACCCGACTTTTCGTAGATTTAACTGGTATATTTCTCAAATGATGAACCCGACCTTTCGTAAATAAAGGTGTTTTTTTTTCACGAAAGGTCGCGTTACGCGATCACACGGCCCGACGCGAAGACCCGATGGTTCGAAGTAAGCCCTCTGGAACGGTTCACCAAATTACATGAGAAAGGCACCATCAATTTCCCTCTTTGGTGCTGTGTTCTGCAGTATTTGTTTCAATCCTTCAGCTGGTCCATTTTGCAATGTGTTAATTTTATCAAGTGTAAATGAAAATTTTGTTTGTTAAGTTTAACTGAACAAACATGTTTTCAATATGATTTCGTTTGCCTACTCTTTTTAATTTTGTTTTACGGTCTGCATTGTAAAAATCAGTGATGAAGCCACCTTAAAAAATATTATTAATACATGACTAAATAACATATTATGTAACCATAATCAGGAGGTCTATACGAGCAAAAAAAAAAACCCAATACATTTAATGTGAAGTCTGTTAAAAGTAATTTGTTTACTGGTTAAGATTCTTGGTTGTTATTACAGCAGGCCTCTATGGGTGGAATACCGGATTATAAATGGTTGAGGCCTATAACGCATGTTATGAAAGGTATATAGATCACATTCAAGAATTACCCCCGAATTATTCATCTCATATACTTTATGCAAGTGTGGCTTTGATACCAGCTATATATCACATTTACCTGCATTATTGACCATGGCAATGTCACAGCATCATGTATAACTACCATCTACATGCTAAAAAATTTCCTAAAACTAAAGAGATATCTTTGCTGAAGAAAGGCGTACACCCCCCCCCCCCCCCAACGTAGCTCAAACAAGCAAGCAAAAGCTTATGAACGCCCCTACTTCTAAAGGGGAAAACAAATCTCACCTGTGTAAAAAAGGAATGGTAAAATTAGAGATAAAATTGCGAAAGATCCAAGTGCATTAGCATGACACCAACTTATATCGCGTACCTCATTGTTTGTATGTATATGGCTGATCGCTTATGCTGAAAGGCTTGGAATTTTTGCTCTCAAAACGTATTATGTTGACTTCCTTATACAATCAGTGGCGTAGCTAGGGTTTACGGCGCCCAGGGCAAACAATAAAATTGAGTCCTTCAGCCCCAAAATAGAAGTAATTCATGCGGTATTACAAAACTCAACATTTTTGACGTGCGTTCGCTGGATTTGTGGCCAAAATTTAATTTAAAACAATAAGCATTGAGCAAAGCGACTGTAAGATTTTAGTTTGTGTGTGTGTGTTTGCATTTTCATCCCTCAAAATGCAATTTCTAAAGCCTACTACCCACTTAAATGGAGCACTTGCTACCTTGCATTAGAGTTTCTTTCAAACATTTTACGAACTATTCCCTTAGTCAGGAAAGTCTCTATACTTCTCCCTACTTTTCAGGGAGCTAAATTTACAAAAGATGTGGTAAAATATATTCAGACAATTCATTAAAGCAATTAATGTTTCTGTTAGATCATGGTGACAGGGAGCAGTGTCCGAATTAGGAATTTTTAAAAGGCAGAATTTATTTTCGCGTGTTTAAAACACTTTAAAATTCGTGTGATATTCACAGAATCTTGACTGGAATAAAGCAAATCGATCGAGCTTCTAGCATATCTAACAGAAAAAAACACAAACAACAACAAAAAAACCTAGATCACTAATTTCCTTTACTCTAAATATTGGCGCAATAAAAAAGTTAGGAAAAACCTATCTACATATTTCCCCTTTCTTTTCTCATGTTTTCCTTTTTTTAGATTTTATGCCCCATTCGATTTGCCATCTGGTATTACCCCCCCCCCCCCTTAGATACACCACTGTATTCATACTCAAGGCAGAATGAATACAGAAAAAAATCTGAACTCGCATGACGTTAGGACATGCATAACTGCAACCTGCAACAAAAATGTAAACAAATATTCAAATCGTTCTATGCATACTGTGAAACTGGCTGGCAATACAGGAGTTACAGGTCATTGTGTTGAATAAAACCAAACAAAAATGGAAATCTTTCAGACGAAATAACAATCGTCATTATTTTCCCGACAGTAAGCTTTGCGATGTGATTCATACAATTTATCTGATTTTGAGGAAGTGATCAATGTTAAATATAGGCGCATTGGATATAGCGGCGAATAAACTGAAGAAGTAAGTCTTTCGTATCGCAACCCTTACTGGATGACTGGATTATCAGTTTAATAGTTTTCCCGCTCCTCAAGGAGATTACGCATGCATCGTAGTAGGAGAGCAACCAACATTGAGATATCTCGACTGGACCATATCACTACAACGATAAGTTGAAATAGCACTACATAAAAGAAGAACATAATTAGCTCTTGACTGCGTATGCAAAGTAGTGGATTCAAATCGCGTCATGATATTACGTCATGGTACTAGTGTCTCTTCGGATGGGATTGGCACTAAATGGATACCGGTAGGAAGGAATTATTTTCATGCTGTGTGCACCGAAATTTATAGACCAGTAGTAGGCAAATATCGGAGCGCTTTGAAGAGATGGCGATGTGTATATGAGTTTTATAACATCCAGTAATAACACTATCACAATTATTGTAGTGAGATATATATCAGATGAACAACATATTATAGGTAGCGTTCAATACCAAAATTATTTATGAAAAGGGCATTGCATTCCAAGATGTGCGTTGGTATCAATCCGTAGACTTGTTATCATGGATCCCAGTCATTTTGATGTGGCTCAGTTGTGGCTTAGAACAGAAGCGGGATTTAGGAAGGCTGAAAATGACAGTTGGACACCACTTCAAAATGCTTCATATCATGGAGACCTTCACACAGTTCAGTATCTCATAAGTAGGGGAGTTGATCTCGAGAAAGTTGATGATAATGGATGTACATCGCTTCACTTTGCTTCCAGTAATGGACATCTTGACCTTGTTCAGTTTCTCATTAGTAAAGGAGCTGATGTTGGGAAGAGAGATGACAGCGGCAACACATCTCTACACATGGCATCAAGGAATGGCCATCTTGAAGTAGTTGAATATCTCACTAGTGAAGGAGCAGATCTTGAGAAGGCCAATAATGATGGGAATACCCCCCTCCACGAGGCATCGTTCAATGGACATCTTGACGTTTTACAGTATCTCGTCAGTAAAGGTTCACATCTTGACAAGGGTGATAAAATTAACAGCACATCTCTTCACAAGGCATCATTCAGTGGTCATCTTGGAGTAGTTCAATATTTCATCAGCAAGGGTGCAGATGTTGAAATGGCCCATAATGATGGAAGTACACCTCTCCACTATGCATCATACATGGGTCATATTGAAGTAGTTCACTATCTCACTGGTGAAGGAGCAGATCTTGAGAAGGCCGATAATAATGGAAGAACACCTCTTCACAAGGCATCATACAATGGTCATCTTGAAGTTGTTCAATATTTTGTCAGCAAGGGGGCAAACGTTGAGAAGGCCGATAATAATGGAAGTACACCTCTTCACGGGGCATCACACAATGGTCATCTTGAAGTAGTTAAATTTCTAACTGATGCAGGAGCAGATCTTAAGAAGGCCGATAATAATGGAAGTACACCTCTTCACGAGGCATCACACAATGGTCATCTTGAAGTAGTTAAACTTCTAACTGATGCAGGAGCAGATCTTAAGAAGGCCGATAGTAATGGTAGGACACCTCTTCACAAGGCATCATACAATGGTCATCTTGAAGTAGTTAAATATTTCATCAGCAAGGGGACGGATCTCAAGAAGGCCGATAATAATGGAAGTACACCTCTCCTCTATGCATCATACAGGGGTCATATTGAAGTAGTTCACTATCTCATTGGTGAAGGAGCAGATCTTGAGAAGGCCGATAATGATGGCAGTACACCCCTCCACGATGCATCATACAATGGTCATCTTGAAGTAGTTAAATATGTTGTAAGCAAAGGAGCAGATCTTGAGAAGGGTGATAGTAATGGCAGCACACCTCTTCAATATGCGTCGTACAATGGTCATCATGAAGTAGTTAAATTTCTCACTTGTGAAGGAGCAGATCTTGAGAAGGCCGATAATAATAGAAGAACACCTCTTCACAAGGCATCGTACAATGGTCATCTTGAACTAGTTCAATATTTTGTCAGCAAAGGGGCAGATGTTGAGAAGGGTGATAGTAATAGCAGCACACCTCTTCACTTTGCGTCGTACAATGGTCATCTTGAAGTAGTTAAATTTCTCACTGGTGCAGGAGCAGATCTTAAGAAGGCAGATGATAAGGGAAGTACACCTCTTGACGAGGCATCACACAACGGTCATCTTGAAGTAGTTCAATATCTCACTGGTGAAGGAGCAGATCTTGAGAAGGCCGATAATGATGGAAGTAGACCTCTCCACAAGGCATCATACAATGGTCATCTTGCAGTAGTTCAATATTTTGTCAGCAAGGGGGCAAACGTTGAGAAGGCCGATAATAATGGAAGTACACCTCTTCACGGGGCATCACACAATGGTCATCTTGAAGTAGTTAAATTTCTAACTGATGCAGGAGCAGATCTTAAGAAGGCCGATAGTAATGGTAGGACACCTCTTCACAAGGCATCATACAATGGTCATCTTGGGGTGGTCCGATATCTCACTTGTGAAGGAGCAGATCTCGAGAAGGCTGATGATAATGGAAGTTTACCTCTTCATTCGGCATCATGCAATGGTCATCTTGAAGTAGTGCAATATCTCACTGGTGAAGGAGCAGATCTTGAGAAGGCTGATAATGATGGAAATACACCTCTTCACAAGGCATCATACAAAGGTCATCTTGAAGTAGTGAAATATCTCACTGGTGAAGGAGCAGATCTTGAGAAGGCTGATAATGAGGGAAATACACCTCTTCACAAGGCATCATACAATGGTCATCTTGAAGTAGTAAAATATTTCATCAGCAAGGGGGCGGATCTCGAGAAGGCTGATAATAATGGAAGTATACCTCTTCACAAGGCATCATACAGTGGTCATCTTGAAGTAGTGCAATATCTGACTGGTGAAGAAGCAGATCTTGAGAAGGTTGATAATAATGGAAGTACACCTCTTCACAAGGCATCATACAATGGTCATCTTAAAGTAGTTCAATATTTCATCAGTAAGGGGGCAGATGTTGAGAAGGGTGATAGTATTGGCAGAACACCTCTTCACTATGCGTCGCACAATGGTCATCTTGACGTACTTCAGTATCTCACTAGTAAAGAAGCACATCTTGAGAAGGCCGACAATCATGGAAGTTCACCTCTCCATGATGCATCATACAATGGTCATCTCGATGTAGTTCAATTTCTCACTGGTAAAGGAGCAGATTTTGACAAGGCCGATAATGATGGCAGTACACCCTTCCACCATGCATCATACAATGGTCATCTTGATGTAGTTCAATTTCTCACTGGTGAAGGAGCAGATTTTGACAAGGCCGATAATGATGGCAGTACACCCTTCCACCATGCATCATACAGTGGTCATCTTGGAGTAGTTCAATATTTCGTCAGCAAGGGTGCAGATGTTGAAAAGGCCCATAATGATGGAAGTACACCTCTTCACAAGGCATCATACAGTGGTCATCTTGAAGTAGTTCAATATATTGTCAGCAAAGGGGCAGATGTTGAGAAGGGTGATAGTAATGGTAGTACACCTCTTCACTATGCGTCGTACAATGGTCATCTTGAAGTAGTTAAATTTCTCACTGGTGCAGGAGCAGATCTTAAGAAGGCCGATAATAATGGAAGTACACCTCTTCACGGTGCATCACACAATGGTCATCTTGAAGTAGTTAAATTTCTCACTGATGCAGGAGCAGATCCCAAGAAACTGGATAATGATGGTCGCACACCTCTTTCCCTTGCATCAGATCAGGGACATCTTGACGTAGTTCAGTACTTCCGTTATAAACAACGGCAGAATGATAATGGTAAGGTTACGTGATAGTTTGTATGCGATGCAATATTCGTTTCAATTTCCTATTGGAGATATTTTTTCAATTTAGCAAATTACTGTACTGGATCAATGGTAATAACCAAACAAGAGGGAAGCTGATATGATTAGGTTAACCACTACGTTCGTGACTCCTGGATTATTTCTTTTATTTTTGTCACCTATCTTTTCATTGGAAGAAAATATTCAAGAGACCGCTTATATATTGACATCATAAAAATGCAATATGCCAGAGTGTCTTTTCAAGTTCTCACGGTCTTTTAAAAGCATATACAGTCAATAAGACACAATGAAATTCCCATTATTTACTCAACTATTATTAAGAAAAAAATCCTAATCCTTGCTAAGGTGAAGGTTTTATTATTATTTTTTTTTTTGGATTTAGCATACGCCTGAACAAGGGGATCTACCTAATACTATTCCTTTCTCGATCAAGATGTCTGAAAATTGGTAAACTTATTGGTTTTCTTGGTAGATTACGACATTACATAAACGAATCAGATCTTAACTTAATATTAAAAAATATAATACTTCCACATTTTGATTATGGTGACATTGTCGGGCGTTCCGCTTCTAAAATCTACCTTTTACATTTACAAAAATTACAAAACAGAGCGGGCCGGGTGATAATGAAAGTAAACCCTTATCATCATATTTCAAATCAAACATGTTCGTGATGCTCTTTCATGGGCTTTACTGGACTGCCGCTATAGAAAACATATTTGCACCATGACTTTTAAGATATTAAATAATTTTGCCCCTACATATTTGTCTAAAAATATTGAATTTCGAACTAATAATGATTCGTTTTGCTCCAACCAAAATCTATATCTCCCTAAACCTAAGTCAAATTACTGTAAAAGAACATTTTTCTATAGGGGGTGACGCTATATAACAAATTACCTGCTGACATAAGGAATTCATTTTCATTAGGACCCTTCCATACCCTACGAAATGATCATTTTGTTAATACGATTTCCGATAGTTAATTACCTGCACAAAACCATTTCCTTTCATGTTTTTGTGTATCTTTTGTTATGTTCTGTTTTGTTTTTGTTTTGTTTTTGCTTTGTTGTTGTGTTATATGTTATTTTGAGTTTTTATTTTAGTAATTTTATTTTGAAGGACCCCAAGGAAGAACAGTGATGTTACATAAACATCGCTGATATTGGGCTTTCCTCAGATTCGTTATCTTTTGATTTGTATATTCTGTATTCATAATCTTTGTATATAATTTATTCTTTGTATATGTTCTTTTTATTGATTCTGAAATAAAGACAAACAAACAAACAAACAAGGGCATGCTTCAAGAAAGGAAAGTGGAGCGACAGACGAACAGGTGGATCAAGAGCTTGACGAGCAGTCGGCGAAACCCAGAGATGTAAAAGAACATGTACAACAGCGCGACTTGGACTCTTCATCTGATCCTAAAACAATCGTGGAACAGAGAGTGATTCGCCTTGAGACGTATCAGATTGAGGTCCAACTTCCTCCAAGTGAGCCATGGGGTGTTGAAGACATCACTGTCCGAGCCATAACTGAAGTTCCACCTCAGCTGTTGGATATGTTACAGGAGAACGAAGCAATCATCTGTGTTGGTCTTGAGATGACACCATCCGATGCAAAGTTCAGCACACCAGTCAAAGTGACGATGCCCCACTCAGCCATTTTCACGAGACTCCATACTGCATCAATTGGAACGTACTACAGAACAGACAGTAAGCATATTAAACTCGTATACAATTTACAGTATCATTCCATGTATTTACATTTATTAATTGTAACCAGCATGGCATAGGGAAGTATTAATGTAATCTACATTTTGTAAAACGAAATGAAACATAACTGACTTTCCTCTCCTCAAATGTGTAACTGCTTTTTAAAATGTGCTTTAGATCAGTGTTATTTGCAAGCTCAGTGCAACACGCACACACATACACACAAATCCTCACACGCGCGCGCACAAAAGGCAACTTGCTCTCCTCTCGCGGCTGCGTTTCCAGTGATTTGCTTGTTTTTTATGTTTGTCCACGAGGAACAATTCCCAGTTCCTGATATCGCGGATTTATAAACGATTGTTTTGTTTGCTTGTTCGTTTGTTTGTTTGTTTGTTTCCCTTAAAAAGGCTCCCACAGCTTCTCGTTGATTACTTTTGCACATGGTGACCCTCGTTGTGTTGTAAGAGAGAGAGACCTTGATCTCTATATCGATCACTTCTCAGAATGGTGGATCATTGCTTTCATCACCAGGACATTCTTTGGCAAACGTGTCATCTGTACACCGTTTGTTCCTGAATCAACCCCAAGAAACGATGAACATCTATTGTGGCTCTGTATCAGAGATAATAACAAGCAAGCAAAGGTACCAAAGAGAAGGGAATGCCATACCAAGTGTATCAATTAATCATTTTGTTTTCCCTTTGTCTAACAAACATAAATGTACCATGTTTTACATAAGCTCAAAAGTGTATCGAGTCACCGTTGCTCTCATATACAACAATCAAATATACACTATAACTAGCTTCAGAGCATGTATATGAGTCAATACTTAGTGAGTAAGAGAAAAGGAGAGAGCTTTATTAATATTTTTTTAAAAAGAGGAGAGATATTAAGACCTTTGCCTAAAGAAATTACTAGGTATTGTAACTAATTATTCACATCATCCTGTTTCCATAAAACACATCGTAGATTAAACTGAAGTTAAACTTTATTGCCATCCTTTCGAAAAAAAAATAACACCACGCTCATAAAATAAGCATAGTAACATCTTCACTTTGTGAAATCAGTTATAGGAAAAGAATAGAACGTTTCCAGATAAATAAACCCATTATTCTGGAGGCTGAAATTCTCAGAAACGTAAAGGAACTTCCATATCCCTCTCGCTATGTATGAGAAAACGTAACTTCTCTTGGCAGCTGACGAAATAAAATGTTTTAGCTATCATAATTTTGCCTCACCCTGAAGGTGAATGAAATCGCAACGTATTTTCCTTTATAACCTTTTCTAATCTTGCTTTTATTTGCGTGATCTATAATAATCAAATATCTTCCTCTTTTCGAAACTAAACCAGCCCAAACCTGGATACCTGGCACCGATAAACGGAGAGGAATTTTTCATCGCATGGCGTTCTGGAGAACTTAGAGTAACCTGCATTGCAGACAACAAGGACATTGGTATAAAGGTGAGTTGACCATTTAGAGTGACCTGCATTGCAGACAACAAAGACATTGGTATAAAAGTGAGTTGACAATTTAAAGTAACATGCATTGCAGACAAGGACATTGGTACAAAAGGTGAGTTGACCACTTAAAGTAACCTGCACTGCAGACAATAAGGACATTGGTATAAAGGTGAGTAGACAACTTAAAGTATCCTGCATTGCAAACAACAAGAACATTGGTATAAAGGTGAGTTGACCATTTAAAGAAACATGAATTGCAGACAAGGACATTGGTATAAAGGTGAGTTGACCACTTAAAGTAACCTGCACTGCAGACAACAAGGACATTGGTATAAAGGTGAGTTGACCATTTAAAGAAACATGCATTGCAGACAAGGAGGGCATTGGTATAAAGGTGAGTAGACAACTTAGGGTAACATGCATTGCAGACAACAAGGACATTAGTATCAAGGTGAGTTGACCACTTAGAGTAACCTGCATTGCAAGTACATTGGTATAAAGGTGAGTTGACCATACCTCTAAACCGATTCCAAACAGACTGATTCTTGCCCATTCCGTATAAAATATTTCCTGTTCTGACTGGAAAAGGCTCTTTTTAAAAAAACTTATGTACTAAAATTCAGCTGCTTGCTTTGGTTATCAATTTCTTCTCAGGGAGTTCGTCTGATTTTAGTTTCATGGAAATCCCGATGTCTTATGCCTCGTTGAACAAAACAGATTAGCAAATTATGCAAATGAGAAAACAAGTTTAGGGCTCTATCATTGCTCCTAGGAGTATGGGATACCTTATTTGGCATACGCTGCTGTTAGTGACGTCGTGAAGATATGTACCAAGTTTCATGAAATAACCCCTGTAGAAGGAACAAAAATCATCAATGAAAATAGGCCAAATTTCACTTTCCTTAAACCTCTGCTTCCTAATTGTAAGGTCATGTGGTGGAGGACTGCAATATTTAACAAAATTGGCATTAGCTTTTACCTTATGTCTTCCTTTACAGAAGAGGCAGGAAGAAGTGTTCCATACATCACCTGAAGTCAACATACCATTCGTCGTGAATACTAAGTCTACATCTTCAGACAAATCCAAAGTCTTCATTCAATTCATTTTGGAACAAAGTGCAATGATAGACATCATTTGTCCAATTGCTTTTACAGGTACTTAAAACCACTTTTGACCTGTTGACTAGTGAATCCCCAAATTTCCACAGACTTAAGAAAGAGATCACCTGGGGAGCGTTTCATGAAAGGACTTGTCGGATGTTTTTTTTTTCCGACAAAGTCTGTTTTATCCGACAGTTACCATAGTAACGAGGCTTCTCAGCCAATCAAAATCAAGGAAAAGATTTCAAATTTTGATGAAACGCTCACCAGGTTCCCTTATGCAACGTGTTTAATGTGGTTCCTTCAATCCAGCTTTCAGGTTTAAGTTAGAAAAACAAAAGGTAGAGGAAGAAAAGATGAAGGAAGAGTAGAGTGAGGTGAAAAGAAAGCGAAAAAAAATAATTCAAGAAAAAAGCAAGGAGCACGACGATAATCAATGAAGAAGATAAAAAAGAAGAAGGAGTTGATGATGAAAAAGAAGAAGAAGAAGGTGAAAAGAAAACGAAGGAAAAAAGGCAAAAAATAAGAGGAGCAGGAAAAAAAATAACTAAGAAGATGAAAAAAAAAAGAATTAACGGGAAAAAGAAATAAAACAGACTTTGCACCATAGCTTTAATTAGGGAATGAGTATAAACACGGTAACACAAAACACAAATGTATGAAAGAACATGTCGTTATCACAAGATAAAAAATCACATTCTTAAAATCAATGTCCTTCCAAACAGAAAGGTGGTTCAAGTCAAACAATTAGTCTGAATATACAGAGGGTTGTTAATTTTGTTCAGGCGTTTTATCGGTCAAAGTCTCCGTACAAAACTATCACATTATTATATTACTTTGATTTTTCCCCACCAATATATCTGAGAATAACTTCATATTTCACTAACATCCCCATCGTTTAATATTAACATGCCAAGTGCTAGAAATCATTGTAAGTGAATTTTTTTTTCGTTTTTACTCCATTTCAAATCAGACTTCAAAGATGAAAGCGTTCAGGCTTTTTCATCCCCTGATTCTGTTCAATCACACTCATCCAGAGAAGAATCACAAACTCCAGAGACTCGCGGTAGAACTGATTCCCCAGGTAAGCCCCCCCCCCCCCCCTTGCCCTCTCACCATTCGAAGTCCTCCCCTTCCTTCAGCTCTGTCTATACAGCCTGTTCTCGAAGATGTTAGTCATTAAAAATGTAGACCTGAATAAGTTATTATTGGAAAGCTGCATTGATAATATAGTGATTATCCTTTGTTTTGATTGCGCACACGTTAAGACACGAAAACAACTAGAAGTTGGAATACATTGTAAAAGAAATAGATGCACTATCATAAAATTGTGATTTATTAGTAAAAGACATTCCTTAAACCTATTTTTTTTTCATTTCAGAAAAAAAAGTTTCTACAGTTTAAAGAAAAGGCCTTTAAGGGATTTCTTTAATATGTTACTAGTGTGTGTTTGTTTCTTTCTTTGTCTCTTTTCTTTTTGCATCTCAGATCCTCCTCATCAAGATGAAATTGACAGGTAATTTTTTAAAACTTAATTTTGTATCTACTTTTTGCTGCATCCTTTTTAAGTTATAGTGGTTTATAATTGTCCAAGCAGTTCACTGATCCTAGATAAAAGAGGGTTTGGCTGCAATGAGAGATTTGATTGTTTGCTATGTTATTGTCTCAGGTCTGTAGAATCACCGGAAGTTACAGATATGCAGTTGCTGTCACTCTCAAGAGAACTCCTTCCAAGTAAATTCTGCGATATGTACGTTGCTCTAGGGATTACAGCAGCTATTGCAGAAGGCATCAAATGCACGAATAATAGCTATCCAGAGATATATATGCAGTTACTACAGCTGTGGAAGGCAGAGTCCAGGAGAACCTTGGCACACTTGGACCAGGTTCTTGTGAAGGCTAAGGCTAAAGGTCTTAGGTCCAAATATAAACTATAGTGTCAAGGCAAAGAACTAAAGACTGTTAAGAGATATGGTTTAGGTAACAAGCAGCTGTCAGCTGACGTGTAGTTGAGGATTTTGGGAGCAAAGCGATAAAGACAATAATCACATTCCTATAATGTTTTAATGTTTACAGTGGAGAACGATCCTTATATCCAGTTTCACAACCAGGGCCCTGTTGGATAAAACTTACCATTAATGATAATTTTGCCATCAACTGTAACATCTATGTAAACCTTGATTTTGATTGGCTGTTGACCAACAATGATGCCATACCATCGATTGCAGAGTTAAGGGTAAAGTTCTATGCAGCGGAGCCCAGGTTTTGCTATTGTTGTCGTTATTATCATAATCATTATTTTTATCATTATCAAATATTTATAATTGTGATTATTAACGTTTGCGTAATTTTAATGATGTTGATTTTCGCTAGGATGATGATGATGAGGATGATTATTATTGTTATCACTATTAATATCATTGTTACTATTACTGTTGCTATTATAATGTACAGATAAGAATGGTGAAACAATTCAGGAAAAGGGGTTATGTATAGTTTAGTGAATGGGTCATGCAGGGTTTGCATCCCACTATGCAGGGGTTTGCATCCCACTAAGCAAGACCCGCTGCAGATCTCAACAAACAAAATGCGTCAAACTCAGAACTGAGAGTATGGCGAGCAGTCCCGAGACGTATCAAACAGAAGTAATCACACCCTTAAAAGAGAACTTAACATTCCCATGTAACTTCATACTCAGAATGAACTGAAAGCACACGCCTTTCATATATTATACTGCAGATATTCTGTTACATGAATGTACAAAATTGTACAAAATTATTCAATAACAACGGTGTATCAAGGGTATTGTTTGAACTGATGTCCACACAAGAGAGTACCCCTTCACTGTTTCGCTAGCTTGTGTTGGATATTTTGATACTACTATTACAGCTTTAGAAAACAGAATCCCTTTAGAGTTTGGCAGACTTAAGATAAACGATTTTGAAATACAAGCTGCCAAGCCGTATAGGCCTACCAAATACAGAAAGAGCCCTAGCCATGCATGTATAGTTTATATGTCTTGATACAGTGGTTTATTCAATCAACTCTCATTCGAATCATTTACTATAATGCTTCTTCCCTTCTGTTGATTTTCTTATTCATACCTGCAGGCCTTTCACTTGGTATACCCAGATATGTAATACCAAATTATAATCTCAGTCGAATCATTTAATATAATGCTTCTTCTCTTCTGTTGATTTTCATATCCATACTCTCCAGGCCTTTCACTTGGTGTACTCAGATATGTAATACAAATATGTAATGCTCAAATTTATCTACATATTGCTAATTTTCAATTTAGTTTGTCGAAGAAGACTGTAGATACTGATGTATTGAATACACATTCATGTATTTCTATGTTGTTTTATATTTCTATGCTTCCATAGGAATGAAGAATAAATGAAATGAAAATCAAGTTGTTACAGTGTAATCTTGTTATAATTGCTATAGTAAACCTTATAGTCAGGGATATTGATAAAATTTGGGGGACGGAATTTACAAAAACGCATTTTTCTTTGTCTCTTAGCCATGTATCAAAAGGATTAATTTTAGTAAGGGTGCCACGAAATCGATGATTGGCACCCATGTTAAAACTGTGAATTTATGCAAATTTATGTAAACTTCGCGCAAAATCACAATTTTCACCCTGTTTTCTGAAAAAAAAATTAAAGCAAACAATTTGTTGTATGCAGTTTAGTTGATGAAAAAAAACCACGCATTTTGCAGTTCAGAAAATTAATTTTCCTTGATCTGTATGCTAATTTGTGCATT
The DNA here is from genome assembly GCA_029962745.1 of Echinometra lucunter. Lineage (NCBI taxonomy): Eukaryota > Metazoa > Echinodermata > Echinoidea > Camarodonta > Echinometridae > Echinometra > Echinometra lucunter. The sequence goes on along the minus strand of CM057168.1, from coordinate 1,485,289 downwards.
AAACACATTTTCCATGCTATAACAAGAATGAATTGGCCTCAAATGTGTAACTTATCTGTAAGACTGACCGTTTTGAATAAGGTAACAAAAGTGCATTGATCTCTTCATTGTTGTTGGCTTTTATGACAATTCTATGTTGAATAATGCATATTTATATAAAACTGCATAGGTAATGGTATCACAAAAAATAGCATGCAATAACCTCAAATGCATTTTTTTTTTAGGTGAGATTTGTCATTTAAATGAAAAAATCATGATTTCTTCAACAATTTGATCATCTTTTTTTTTGTTCTGATAGCATTTACTGTTAATTTAAGCGTATTGGTACATATGAATATTTTTGCATAAATAAGTGAGTAAATTTAGTGGGTCCTGTAGGGAATAATGAAACTTGCCACAACAAATGTATTTGGAAAGTTTGGAAAATTTTCATGCTTCTTGAATTTCTAACTCCATATGCACCAGTAGTCTGAATCCAAAGTACGGGGTTGCATGAAATAGCATAAATTTGCATGAAGATGTGATTTAAAGCAATAGGGTCTTTGGGAAAAAAAAAAGAAAAAAACGCTCCTATCATAAAAAAATACACATGGAAAGTTTCGAACAATATCAAGCACTTTCAAATTTTTGCATTTTTATGGCAATGTTTTACTCTGTGTAATTTGCATAATTCGGCATAAATTTACATGAAGATGAAGTTTGATCCAATTGGTCCTGTGGGGAAAAAATGAAGCTCTCATCATAACAAATATATATACAAAGTTTGGTGCTTTTGTAAGGGCCGTCCCCAAACCTCCCAAATTTGGGATTAACAGACCTGACTATTAAAGTATTATAAAGAAACAAAACATTGTATTCAGATGCACTCGTTCACAATTTCTTGCTCATTCAAGCCCGAGTGTTTAATCCTTAAAGGGGCTTAATATTGATATGTGTTGTTCTTTTTTTTTGGGGGGGGGGGGTTGCTTTCATCATTATATAAACAACCTTATTCCATGTATGTTCTTTCCACCGTATACATGTTCAGAGAAATTTGGATGCTCAATTGCTCATATCCATTTTATCTCACATTAGGTCTACTACTATAATTCATTAGGTTAAATGTCGACTGTTCAATTGATATACAAAGATTTCTTCTTTATATTTTCCTCATAATATGAATTACATTTTACAATGCCCTTTCTTTCCATAATATTATGTTCTGTATCTATTTCATTTCACTTTAGGTCTACCACTATAGCTTGTCAATATAATGGTACTGTGGCATAAAGTGATTAAAATATGACGTGAGACGATGAGAGACAAAATAAAGAACACGCTCAGAAATTAAGATCTCTCAAAGTTGAAGTCCAGTTTATTATCGAAGATAAATGAAAACAAATTCGCTCTGTGTTCACACTCAAATTGTCCCAACTAGCTTAGTTTTGAAAGTAAAAGTCCACAAAATATCCGAGGCTGAACAAAGAGCAACATAAATGATGACCAAACGAAACCGTGATCTAAACAGTGGCCTCGAACCACCACTTTACCTCTCCTTAAATACTCCAAGAGCAAATCCAATACATCAGCCCAATGTGCCTTCAACTTCCAAAAGCCCCATCAATCATGGGATAGCACCCAAACTCCTATTAACCAATTAGAGAACAGCCCAAACCAGTTGAGTTCACATAAACAAAAGAGCACGCGCCGAGTGTGAGCTTAATATAGGCGAAGCTTTCACCTCCTAGAATATTTGGATGTGGTAAAATATATTCAGACAATTCATTAAAGCAATCAATGTTTCTGTTAGATTATGGTGACAGGGAACAGAGTCCGAATTAGGAATTTTTAAAAGGCAGAATTTTTTTCGCGTGTTACAAACACTTTCAAATTCGTGTGATATTCACAGAAACTTGACTGGAATAAAGCAAATCGATCGAGCTTCTAGCATTTCTAACAGAAAAAAAAACAACAAAAAACCTAGATCACTAATGTCCTTTACTCTAAATATTGGCACAATAAAAAAGTTAAGAAAAACCTACTTACGTATTTACAGCTTTCTTTTCTCATGTTTTCCTTTGTTCGATTTTATGCACCATTCGATTGCCATCTGGTATTCCCCCCCTTAGATACTCCACTGTATTCATTATCAAGGCAGGATGAATACAGAAAAGACTGACCTTGCATGACGTTAGGACATGCATAACTGCAACCTGTAAAAAAAAAAAAAAAAAAAAAAAGATTACGTTAACAATAGTGCAGCCCAAACGCGCCAATATTCAGATCGTTCTATACATACTGTGAAACTGGGCTGCGTTTCACGAAACCGTCATAAGTCTAAGTTCATGGACATCCCATTGAAACGCGTGTTAATTCTACAACACGCGTTTCAATGGGATGTCTGAGAAGTTAGACTTATGACGGTTTCGTGAAACGCAGCCCTGGCTAACAATACAGGAGTTAAAGGTCATTGTGTTGAACACAACCCAAACAAAAATGGAAATCTTTCAGACGAAATAACAATCGTCATTATTTTCGCGACAGTAAGCTTTGCGATGTGATTCATACAATTTATCTGATTTTGAGGAAGTGATCAATGTTTAATATAGGCGCATTGGATATAGCGGCGAATAAACTGAAGAAGTACATCTTTCGTATCGCAACCCTTACTGGATGACTAGATTATCAGTTTAATACTTCTCCCGCTTCTCAAGGAGATTACGCATGCATCGTAGTAGGAGAGCAACCAACATTGAGATATCTCGGCTGGACCATATCACTACAACGATAAGTTGAAATAGCACTACATAAAAGAAGAACATAATTAGCTCTTGACTGCGTATGCAAAGTTGTGGATTCAAATCACGTCATAGTATTGCGTCATGGTACTAGTGTCTCTTGGGATTTGATTAGTCTGCATGTGGCACTAAATGGATACCGGTAGGAAGGAATTATTTTCATGCTGTGTGCACCGAAATTTGTAGACCAGTAGTAGGCAAATATCGGAGCGCTTTGAAGAGGTGGCGCTGTGCATATGAGCTTTATAATATCCAGTAATAACACTATCACAATTATTGTAGTGAGATATATATATCAGATGAACAACATATAGGTAGCGTTCAACACCAAAATAATTTTTGAAAAGGGCATTGCATTCCAAGACTTGCGTTGGTCTCAATCCTTAGAATTGTTATCATGGATCCCAGTCATTCTGATGTGGCTCAGTTGTGGTTTAGAACAGAAGCAGGATTTAGGAAGGGCGAAAATGACAGTTGGACACCTCTTCAAAATGCTTCATATCATGGAGACCTTCACACAGTTCAATATCTCATAAGTAGGGGAGTTGATCTCGAGAAGGTTGATGATAATGGATGTACACCACTTCACTTTGCTTCAAGTAATGGACATCTTGATGTTCTTCAGATTCTCATTAGTAAAGGAGCCGATGTTGGGAAGAGAGATGACAGCGGCAACACATCTCTACACATGGCATCAAGGAATGGCCATCTTGAAGTAGTTGAATATCTCACTAGTGAAGGAGCAGATCTTGAGAAGGCCAATAATGATGGGAATACCCCCCTCCACGAGGCATCATTAAATGGACATCTTGACGTTGTACAGCATCTCGTCAGTAAAGGTTCACATCTTGACAAGGGTGATAGAATTAACAGCACATCTCTTCACAAGGCATCATTCAGTGGTCATCTTGAAGTAGTTCAATATTTCGTCAGCAAGGGTGCAGAAGTTGGAAAGGCCGATAATAATGGAAGTACACCTCTTCACTATGCATCTTACAGGGGTCATACTGAAGTAGTTGAATATCTCACTTGTGAAGGAGCAGATCTTGAGAAGGCCGATAATAATGGAAGAAAACCTCTTCACAAGGCATCATACAATGGTCATCTTGAAGTAGTTCAATATTTCGTCAGCAAGGGGGCAGATGTTGAGAAGGGTGATAGTATTGGCAGAACACCTCTTCACAAGGCATCATACAATGGTCATCTTGATGTAGTTCAATTTCTCACTAGTAAAGGAGCAGATCTTGAGAAGACCGATAATGATGGCAGTACACCCCTCCACAATGCATCATACAGTGGTCATCTTGAAGTAGTTCAATATTTTGTTAGCAAAGGGGCAGATATTGAGAAGGGTGATAGTAATGCCAGAACACCTCTTCACTATGCGTCGTACAATGGTCATCTTGCTGTAGTTCAATATCTCACTGGTGAAGGAGCAGATCTTGAGAAGGCCGATAATGATGGAAGTAGACCTCTTCACAAGGCATCATACAATGGTCATCTTGCAGTAGTTAAATATCTCACATGTAGAGGAGCAGATAGTGAGAAGGCCGATAATAATGGAAGTACACCTCTTCACAAGGCATCATACAGTGGTTATCTTGACGTTGTACAGCATCTGGTCATTAAGGGGGCGGATGTTGAGAGGGGTGATCGTACTGGGAAGACATCTCTTCATAATGCATCATACAATGGTCATCTTGAAGTAGTTCAATATCTTATTAGTAAAGGAGCAGATCTTGAGAAGGCGGATGATAATGGAAGAACACCTCTTCACAAGGCATCCAACAATGGCCATCTTAAGGTAGTGCAATATCTCATTAGTGAAGGAGTAGATCTTGAGAAGGCCGATGATAATGGAAGCACCCTCTTCACTTGGCATCTTACAATGGTCATCTCGATACTGTTGAGTGTTTAGTCAGTACAGGAGCAGAACTTGATAAGGGTGATAATAATGGAAATACACCTCTTCATATAGCATCAGACCGTGGTCATTGTGCCGTCGTTCACTATCTCATCAGCAAGGGGGCGGATGCTGACAGGGGTGACAGTACTGGCAAAACACCACTTCACAAGGCGTCACGAAATGGTCATCTTCACGTCGTTCAACTTCTTATCAGTCAAACAGCCAATCTTGAAGAGGCCAGCAATGATGGAAGCACACCCCTCCACCAGGCATCATTGAAGGGTCATCTTGACGTTGTACAGCATCTCGTCATTAAAGGGTCTCATCTTGACAAAGGTGATAGTATTAACAGTACACCTCTTCACAAAGCATCATACAATGGTCATCTTGAAGTAGTTCAGTATCTCACTGGGGAAGGAGCAGATCTTGGGAAGGTCGATAATGACGGAAATACACCTCTTCACAAGGCATCATACAATGGTTATCTTGAAGTAGTTCAGTATCTCACTGGGGAAGGAGCAGATCTTGGGAAGGTCGATAATGATGGAAATACACCTCTTCACAAGGCATCATACAATGGTTATCTTGAAGTTGTTCAGTATCTCACTAGCGAAGGAGCAGATCTTGAGCAGGCCGATAACGATGAAAATACACCTCTTCACAAGGCATCTTACAATGGTCATCTTGAAGTAGTTCAGTATCTCACTGGAGAAGGAGCAGATCTTGAGAAGGCCGATGATGATGGACGTACACCACTCCACAAAGCGTCATACAATGGTCATCTTGAAGTAGTTCAATATCTCACTAGTGAAGGAGCAGATATTAAGAAGGCCGACAATGGTGGAGATACACCTCTCCACAAGGCATCATTCAATGGTCATTTCGATGCAGTTGAGTATTTCATTAGTAAAGGAGCAGAACTTGATAAGGCCAATAAAAATGGAAGAACCCCTCTTCACATGGCATCACAAAATGGTCATCTGGAAGTAGTTCAATTTCTCACTAGTGAAAGAGCAGATATTAGGAAGGGCGATAATGATATGAATACACCTCTCCACAAGGCATCATACCATGGTCATCTAGATATAGTTAAATATCTTATCAGTAAAGGGGCAGAACTTGACACAGGGGATAATATCGCCAGCACACCCCTCCACAAGGCATCATACCATGGTCATCTTAAAATAGTTCAGTTTCTCACTAGTGAAGGAGCAGATATTAAGAAGGCCGACAATGACATAAATACACCTCTCCATAAGGCATCATTCAGTGGTCATCTCGATGCAGTTGAGTATCTCATTAGTAAAGGAGCAGAACTTGATATGGCCAATAACAGTGGAAGAACACCTCTTCACATGGCATCACAAAATGGTCATCTTGCAGTAGTTCAGTTTCTCACTAGTGAAGGAGCAGATATTGAGAAGGCCGACAATGACATAAATACACCTCTCCATAAGGCATCATTCAGTGGTCATCTCGATGCAGTTGAGTATCTCATTAGTAAAGGAGCAGAACTTGATATGGCCAATAACAGTGGAAGAACACCTCTTCACATGGCATCACAAAATGGTCATCTTGCAGTAGTTCAGTTTCTCACTAGTGAAGGAGCAGATATTGAGAAGGCCGACAATGACATAAATACACCTCTCCATAAGGCATCATTCAGTGGTCATCTCGATGCAGTTGAGTATCTCATTAGTAAAGGAGCAGAACTTGATATGGCCAATAACAGTGGAAGAACACCTCTTCACATGGCATCATACAATGGCCATCTTGCAGTAGTTCAATATCTCACTAGTGAAGGAGCAGATCCCAAGAAGCTGGATTATGATGACTGCACACCCCTTTCCCTTGCATCAGATCAAAGACATCATGACGTAGTTCAGTACCTCCGTTATAAACAACAGCAGAATGATAATGGTAAGCCAACTGAAAGGTGGTATGTGTCAACTTATGCCCTATATATTTTGTTTCCATTCCTGGTTCGTGATGTATGTATTATTATTATTTTTCATTCAGGAAATACTGGATCAAGTGTATGGAAAAACGGGGGAAGCTGACATAATTAACTTAACCACGTCGTTCGTAATACTTGGGGGAATTTCTTTGAGTTTGACATTCATTTCATCTTTCATCTCTTCCTTTAAAAAAAAAAGATCAAGAGACGCGAATAATCATTATACAGAGTGAGTCAGGGAGCATAACTCTTTCAAGACATATCATGAAACCCATGATTAAATGTTCATACTTCAAACAAGACAACTTTGTAATGATGGGACATTTTTTCGGACTCACTCTGTATAATGCAATATGCCAGAGTGTCGTTTGAAGTAATCTCGTTTTCTTTAAAGCATATACAGTCAGTAAGACCGGTCACAATTCTCATTATTTACTTTCAACTGTCAATCGAAAAATGATGATCTTGCTGAGGCAAAGATTTTTTGACTTAGCATACCCCGGAAGCTAATATTGTTCCTTTCTAGATCAAGACCGTGCTTCAAGGGAAGAAAGTAGAAGGACCGAGGAACAGGTGGATCAAGAACTTAACGAGCAATCGGCGAAACCCACAGATGTAAAACAACATCTACAACAGCAAAACGTGGAATCTCCCTCTGATCTTACAAAAATCATGGAACGGAGTTCCCTGGGTGCTCGTGCTTCCAGAGACGAATCAATTCAGAGAGTGATTCGCCTTGAGACGTATCAGATTGAGGTCCAACTTCCTCCAAGTGAGCCATGGGGTGTTGAAGACATCACTGTCCGAGCCATAACAGAAGTTCCACCTCAGCTGTTGGATATGTTACAGGAGAACGAAGCAATCATCTGTGTTGGTCTTGAAATGACACCATCCGATGCAAAGTTCAGCACACCAGTCAAAGTGACGATGCCTCACTCAGCCATTTTCACGAGACTCCATACTGCATCAATTGGAACGTACTACAGGACAGACAGTAAGCATATTAAACTCGTATACAAGTTTTAGTATCATTCCATGTATTTACATTTATTTATTGTAACCAGCATGGCATAGGGAAGTATTCATATAATCTACATTTGTAAAACGTCTTTACAATCCGAAATGAAAGATAACTGATTTTCCTCTCCTCAAATGTGTAACTGTTTTTTTTAAATGCGCTTTAGATCGGTGTTATTTGCAAGCTCAGTGCAAACGCACACACATACACACGAATCCTCACACGCGCGCGCACAAAAGGCGACTTGCTCTCCCCTCGCGTCTGTGTTTCCTGTGATTTGCTTGTTTTTATGTTTGTCTACGTAGAACAAATTCCAGTTCCTGATATCGTGGATTTTTAGACGATTGTTTGTTTGTTTGTGTTTTTGCTTGTTTGTGTGTTTGTTTGTTTTTTTTTTTCTCTTAAAAGGCTCCGACAGCTTCTCGTTGATTACTTTTGCACATGGTGACCCTCGTTGTGTCGTAAGAGAGAGAGACCTTGATCTCTACATCGATCACTTTTCAGAATGGTGGATCATTGCTTTCATCACCAGGACATTCTTTGGCAAGCGTGTCCTCTGTACACCGTTTGTTCCTGAATCGAATCCAAGAAATGCCGAGCATCGGGTGCGGCTGTGCATCAGAGATAATAACATCGGGAAAGCAGAGGTATCAAAGGAGGAGGAGAGGGGGGGGGGGGGGGATGCGGGAAATAGTTTTCATATTATTCTCTCATTTGTCAAATCAACACAAAAAGATAAACATGATAAACTGATAAAGAAACCTCGGTATACTTACAGCAGGGGAACAGGAATTGGTCTAGCGGTAACGTCATTGATCAGCTCTTTGTCTTCGCCTTCAAACTGATTCCGATCGGACCCAGTTTCGAGTCCGAGTCACGTCTTTCTGATGGTGACAGTAAAGGTCGGTCCAAGACAAAAATAATTATATCTAACTGATACACGTTTGTAAGAAATAAGATAAAAAAAAAAAAAAAAAAAAAAAAACAATCACACACTCACACACCCAGGCATCCTGGGAAGTATATATGTCAGAAAGAGCTAGTAACTCCTTTAGTAGCGACTGTAAACTTTCAATGTGCAGCCATTATGATTTTGCTGAACTCTGTAGTCTGCAAGTGTTTGAAGCGTAGCATATTTCCGTTCTTCCCATTTCTGCTTTTTCTATTTGCATAATCTATATCAATCAAAGATTTTCCTCTTGTTTGCAAAATCAGCCCGAACCTGGATACTTCGTACCGGTCAAAGGAGAGGAGTTTTTCATCGCATGGCGTTCTGGAGAACTTAGAGTAACCTGCATTGCAGACAACAAGGACATTTGTATAAACGTGAGTTGACCACTTAAAGTAACCTGAATCGCAGACAAGGACATTTGTATAAAGGTGAGTTGAACATTTAAAATATCCTGCATTGCAGACAACAAGGACATTGGTATAAAGGTGAGTTGACCACTTAGAGTAACCCGCATTGCAGGCAACAAGGAGATTGGTATAAAGGTGAGTTGACCATTTAAAGGTAACCTGCATTGCAAACAACAAAGACATTGGTATTAATGTGAGTTGACCATTTAAAGTAACATGCATTGCAGACAATGACATTGGTATAAAGGTGAGTAGACAACTTAGAGTAACATGCATTGCAGACAACTAGGACATTGGTATCAAGGTGAGTTGACCACTTAGAGTAACCTTCATTGCAAGTACATTGGTATAAAGGTGAGTTGACCATACCTCTAAACCGATTCCAAACAGACTGATTCTTGCCCATTCCGTATAAAATATTTCCTGTTCTGACTGGAAAAGGCTCTTTTTTTAAAAAACTTATGTACTCAAATTCAGCTGCTTGCTTTGGTTATCAATTTCTTCTCAGGGAGTTCGTCTGATTTTAGTTTCATGGAAATCCCGATGTCTTATGCCTCGTTCGACAAAACAGATTAGCAAATTATGCAAATGAGAAAACAAGTATAGGGCTCTGTCATTGCTCCTAGGAGTATGGGATACCTAATTTGGCATACGCTCCTGTTGGTTAGTGACGTCGTGAAGATATGTACCAAGTTTCATGAAATAACCCCTGTAGAAGGAACAAAAATCATCAATGAAAATACTCCAAATTTCACTTTCCTTAAACCTCTGCTTCCTAATTGTACATAAGGTCATGTGGTGGAGGATTGCAATATTTAACAAAAGTGGCATTAGCTTTTATCTTATGTCTTCCTTTACAGAAGAGGCAGGAAAAAGTGTTCCATACATCACCTGAAGTCAACATACCATTCGTCGTGAATACTAAGTCTACATCTTCAGACAAATCCAAAGTCTTCATTCAGTTCATTTTGGAACAAAGTGCAATGATAGACATCATTTGTCCAATTGCTTTTACAGGTAATTAAAACCACTTTTAACCTCTTGACTACTTAATCCTCAAATTTGCATAGACTTAGCAATGTGACCACCAGATTCCCGTATGCAACGGATTTAACGTGGTTCCTTAAATCCAGCTTTCAGGTTGAGTTAGAAAAATAAAAGGAAGAGGACAAACAGATGAAGAAAGAGAAGAGTGAGGTGAAAGGAAAACGAAAGAAAATAATTTAAGAAAAAAATTAAGAATGACACGACGAAAATTAATGAAGAAGATAATAAAGAAGAAGGTGAAATGATAACGAAGGAAAAAAGGCAAAAAATAAGAGGAGCAGGAAAAAGATCAACGAACAAGATGAAGTAAAAGAAGGAATAGGGGGGGGGGGGGGAGAGACTTTGGTTTTTCTTAGAGAATGACCAAGGTAGCACAAAACAAAAAATGCATGAAAGAAAATATTGTTATTACAATATCTTATTAATATAAGAAAAGTCACATTCTTAAAATCAATGTCCTTCCAAACAGAAAGGTGGTTCCATTTAAACAATTAGTCTGAATATACAGAGGGTGGTTAGTTTTTTTCAGGCGTTTTTTCGGTCAAAGTCTCCTTACAAAACCATCATATTATCATATTACTTTCATTTTTTCCACCAAATATATCTGAGTATCACTTTCTATTTCACTGACATCCCCGTTGTTTCCTCCTAACATGTCCAGTGCTAGAAATCATCCTCAGCATGCTAAGTGAAATCATTTCGTTTTTATTCCATATCAAATCAGACTTCAAAGATGGAAGTCTTCAGGATTCTTCCTCCTCTGATTCTGTTCAATCACAGTCATTTGGAGAAGAATCAAAAACTCCAGAGATTCTTGGTAGAACTGATTCCTCAGGTAAGCACTCGCCTCCCCTTACCCGACCTCTCTCCATCCGAGGTCTTCTACTTCCAGCCTGTTATTACTGGAAATCTGCATTGATACCAACAGTGATTACCCTTTGTTATATCAGTTTGGCAACGCACGCTTTACTATATGAACACAACTAGAATTTTAAGACATTGTGAAAGAATTACAAGTGCAATCTCGAAATTGTGATTTATTCCTGAAAAATATTCCTGAATCGTTATAAGTAATACTTTTTTCATTTCACAAAAAGGATTCTAGAGTTTAAGGTATAAGAACTTTCTTTGCGTTTTCTACTTGTTTGTTTTCATGTTTCTTTTATTTGCTTTTTCTTTTGGCATCTCGAAAGAATCCACAGACCAGACGTCGGCAAGCGGACGGTCTGATCCTACTCCTGGAGCTGGAACTCAAAGGTGATTAGTTTTTACATTACAATTCTGTGTCAATTTTTTTGCTGCATCCTTCATAATTACACAAGTTATATTTGTCTTTTATTTGTCTTAGTAGTTCTCTGATCCTATAAAAAGAGGTATTGGCGGCAGAGAGAGAGAGAGAGAGATTTCATTGTTTGGTATGTCATTGTCTCAGGTCTAAAGATTCACAGGAAGTTACCGACATGGACTTGCTAGTAATCTCAAGAGAACTCCTTCCGGGTCATTTCTCCGCTATGTACGTTGCTCTAGGGATCCCAGCAGGTATTGCAGAAAGCATCAGAGTTGAAAAGATGAACAACTTTCCAGAGACTTACATGCAGTTACTACAGCTGTGGAAGGCAGAGTCCAGGAGAACCTTGGCAGACTTGGATCAGGTTCTTGTGATGGCTAAGGCTAAAGGTCTTAGGTCCAAATATAAACTATAGTGTCAAGGCAAAGAACTAAAGACTGTTCAGAGATATGGTCTAGGTAACAAGCAACTGTCAGCTGACGTAAAGTTGAGGATTTCGGGACGAATGCGATAAAGACAATAATCACATTCCTATAATGTTTTAATGTTTACAGTGGAGAACGATCCTTATATCCAGTTTCACAACCAGGGCCCTGTTGGATAAAACTTACCATTAATGATAATTCTATGTATGATAATAACTTCCATGTAAACCTTAAATTTGATTGGCTGTTGAGCAACAATGATGCCATACCACTGATTGCAGAGTTAAGGGTAAAGTTCTATGCAGCGGGGCCCAGGTTTTGCTATTGCTGTCGTTATTATTATAATCATTATTTTTATCATTATTTTTTATCATTATCAAATATTTATAATTGTGATTATTAACGTTTGCGTAATTTTAATGATGTTGATTTTCGCTAGGATGATGATGATGATGAGGATGATTAGTATTGTTATCACTATTAATAAAAATGTTACTATTACTGTTGCTATTATAATGTACAGATAAGAATGGTGAAAAACCAGGAAAAGAGCTTATGTATAGTTTATTGAGTGGGTCATGCAGGGTTTTGCATCCCACTAAACAAGACCCGCTGCAGATCTCAAGAAACAAAATGCGTCAAACTCAGAACTGAAAGTATGGCGAGCAGTCCCGAGACGTAACATACAGAATTAATCACACCCCTTAAAAGAGAACAAAACATTTCCATGTAACTTCATACTCAGAATGAACTGAAAGCACACGCCTTTCATATATTATACTGCATATATTCTGTTATATGAATGTACAAAATTGTACAAAATTATTCCATAACAACGGTGTATCAAAGGTATTGTTTAAACTGATGTCCACACAAGAGAGTACCCCTTTACTGTTTCGATAGCTTCTGTTGGATACTTTGATACTACTATCACAACTTTAAAAAACAGAATCTCCTTAGAGTTTGGCAGACTTAAGATAAACGATTTTGAAATACAAGCTCTGCCAAGCCGTATAGGCCTACCAAACACAGAAAGAGCCCTAGCCATGCATGTATAGTTTATATGTTTGATACAGTGGTTTATTCAATCAACTCTCAGTCGAATCATTTACTATAATGCTTCTTCCCTTCTGTTGATTTTCTTATTCATACCTGCAGGCCTTTCACTTGGTATATACCCAGATATGTAATACCAAATTATAATCTCAGTCGAATCATTTAATATAATGCTTCCTCTCTTCTGTTGATTTTCATATTCATACTCTCCAGGCCTTTCACTTGGTGTACTCAGATATGTAATACAAATTTGTAATGCTCAAATTTATCCACATATTGCTATATTTTCAATTTAGTTTGTCGAAGAAGACTGTAGATACTGCTGTACTGAATACACATGCATGTATTTCTATATTGTTTTATATTTCTATGCTTCCATAGGAATGAAGAATAAATGAAATAAAAATCAAGTTGTTACAGTGTAACCTTGTTATAATTGCTATAGTAAACCTTATAGTCAGGGATATTAACAAAAACGGGGGGACGGATTTACAAAAACGCATTTTTTTTTGTCTCTGAGCCATGTATCAAAAGTATTAATTTTGATATGGGTGCTACGAAATCGGTAATTGGCACCCATCTTAAAAATGTGAATTCATGCAAATTTATGTAAACTTTGTGCAAAATCACAAATTCCTCCGTGTTTTCTGAAAAAAACCCCGCTAAAGCAAACAATTTCTTGTATGCAGCTGAGTTGATGAAAAAACACGCATTTTGCAGTTTAGAAAATTAATTTTCCTTGATCTGTATGCTAATTTGTGCATTAAACACATTTTCAGTGCTATAACAAGAATTATATGCGCATTGGCCTCAAATGTGTAACTTATCTGTAAGACTGACCGTTTTTGAATAAGGTAACAAAAGTGCATTGATCTCTTAATTATTGTTGGCTTTTATGACAATTCTACGTTGAATAATGCATATTTATATAAAATGCATAGGTAATGGTATCACAAAAAATAGCATGCAATAACCTCAAATGCATTATTTTTTTTAGGTGAGAACTGAGATCTGTCATTTAAATGAAAAAAAAAACATTATTTCTTAAACAATTTGATCATCTTTTTTTTGTTCTGATAGCATTTACCGTTAATTTATGCGTATTTGTTCATATGAATATTTTTGCATAAATAAGTGATTAAATTCAGTGGGTCCTGTAGGGAAAAATGAAACTGTCACAACAAATGTATTTGGAAGTTTGGAACATTTTCATGTTTCTTGAATTTCTAGCTCCATATGCAGCAGTAGCCTGGATCCAGAGTACGGGGTAGCATGAATTAGCATAAATTTGCATGAAGATGTGATTTAAAGCAATAGGGTCTTTGGGGGGAAAAAAATGCTATCATAAAAAAACAAGTACACATTGAAAGTTTCGAACAATATCAAGCACTTTGAAATTTTTGCATTTTTTTATGGCAATGTTTTACTCTGTGTAATATGCATAATTTGACATAAATTTACATGAAGATGAAGTTTGATCCAATTGGTCCTGTTGGGAAAAAAAAAATGAAGCTCTCATCATAACAAGTACATGTACAAAGTTTGGTGCTTTTGTAAAGGCCGTCCCCAAACCTCCCAAATTTGGGATTAACAGACCTGACTATTAAAGTATTTTAAAGAAACCAAACATTGTTTTCAGATGCACTCGTTCACAATTTCTTGGCCATTCAAGCCCGAGTTTTTAATCCTTAAGGGGCTTAATATTGATAAACACATATGTCTTGTCTTTTTTTTTTTGGTTTGTTTTCATCATTATATAAACATTATTCCATGTACGTTCTTTCCACCGTATACATGTTCAGAGAAATTTGGATGCTCAATTGCTCATATCCATTTTATCTCACTTTAGGTCTACTACTATAATTCATTAGGCTAAATGTCGATTGTACAATTGATATACACAGATTTCTTCTTTTTATTTTCCTGGAGATATGAATTAAATTTTACGATGCCCTTTCTTTCCATAATATTATGTTCTGTATCTATTTCATTTCACTTTAGGTCTACCACTATAGCTTGTCAATATAATGGTACGGTGGCATAAAGTGATTAAAATATGATGTGAGACGATGAGAGACAAAATAAAGAACACACTCAGAAATCAAGATCTCTGAAAATTGAAGTCCAGTTTATTATCGAAGATAATTGAAAACAAATTCGCTCAGTGCTCACACTCAAATTGCCCCAACGGGCTTAGTTTTTAAAGTAAAAGTCCACAAAATGTCAATTCCTCGGAGGTTGAACGAAGAGCAACATAAATGATGACCAAACGAAACCGTGATCGAAACAGTGGCCTCGAGCCACCACTTTACCTCTCCTTAAATACTCCACGAGCAAATACAATACATCAGCCCAATGTGCCTTCAACTTCCAAAAGCCCCACCAATCATGGGATAGCACCCAAACTCCTATTAACCAATTAGAGAACAGCCCAAACCAGTTGAGTTCACATAAACAAAAGAGCACGCGCCGAGGCTGGGCTTAAAATAGGCGGAGTTTTCACCTCCTAGAATATTTGGGTCACATTAAAGATTTAGGAACTCGGGAAGCATCTCTTGTCTACTGAATATCGTGAATACTAATTTAAGAAAACACCTTTTGTCTACCAAAGTACCATAAATACCACTACACTGTCTGCATACTCAAAAGATGTCCACCTGTTCAATTCAAAATACCTGTGAAACAACCTTCTGAATAACTCAACTATTTTTCTTTTTTAAAGCTTTTTGCCTTTATTCAGATTTTTCAATATAAATCATGACCTCATTTTCAATACAATGTTAATATAATTTTCAATAAATATTCATTGGAAAACAATTTGAATAATAATACAGTGCAAATTCAGCAATCTGAATAAAGTTTTTCAAATACAAAAAAGTAAAAGTGAAAGGTGCTGCTTTACAACTCACAAAAACTCAATCTGTTAACTTTATATAAATAAAATAACCCCGTGCCCCACATCTTTTACTGCTATAACGCCCTTTGAGGTCAATGTTGCGTCCCACTACATTAATTCTAATGGCCGCACGCCTGTAAATAGATCCGAGATTCCTCCAACCCGTACCAAAGATGACATCATAGTTGAAAAAAATATTCATATAAAATCAGAGATACATAGTTGAACACTGTGTTTCATATGTGCATAGAGAGGGATAATTGCTCGTTATGATCAGTCCCATGAGAGAGAGCAGCACTTGGTCCCAGGTGGATTTTAAGGGGACTTTATTAGTTTGGCAAAAAGCCTTGCAACTACTGGAGCTTTAACCAAGTTTTTGTTAGTCTGAGATTTAGCCCCTCTACCGAGAAAAAAATGCTAAAAAAACATCCCTTCATATTTTTAGCAATTAAAGAATGATGTATGAACTCTTAAAGACAAAAGTTTCAATGGTTTTCATTACAAAAACTTTTTTTTCGTGAATTTATCAAATTCCATTTTTAACACAGGGGCCTAAGGGGGAATATTTAGAGGCGTGCGACCTAAAGTGCATTGTAAAGTACCCGATGCACACATAATTTATATAATATACATTGATATATTTGAGGCGTTAGTATATCATATTTATCACACTTTTATAGCACTTTAAGGGAAAGGGCACTAATGATGAAAGGGGCACGTAATTTGTAAGGGGCAGCTGGAGGAGAAAAAAGCGAAATGATAAGCAGGTAAAAAAGGTAATTGCTGATAAGGAGAAGGGTTCATTTTAAATAGAGAAGGAGGACCAATCATGCGTCAAAATAAATATCTTTTCAAGGGTTAAAAGAGGGTTTTCTTGGTGCTTCAAAAAGTTTGTTTGCAATCTCCCCCTCCCCCCCCCCCCTGCCCGCCTCCCGGGAGTTAGTTAAATATTTCAAAATATCGGCTTAACTTAAAAAACCTTTATGTTTTAACCTAGAACAACACATAATTTGACAGGCCATCACCTTAAAATCCTTAAGAGTTCATGTTGCAATCCAACATGAAAGAACACGTCACAAAAACAAATAAAAATAATCACAAATAGTGTAAAGAATATATAGCATAACTTACTGGTTCAAAAAGACACCTTTAGAAGGACTAAAACTTCTTGCCAATGTATTAATTTTTGCTTCTTTTTTCTAATGCATGGACTAACTGTTCACAAAATGTCGAAGATATAATCTTTAAACAAAAAAGAAAATGACCAGAGAAATGTGGGAGCTAACGTAAAAAAACATAACTCAAGAAAATTTTCCTTCACTCAAGTCAGTTAATACCATCTACAGGTGGAGTTTTCGAAGTGCACGACGGTTTATTATGTTTTTACACATCAAACTCGAATTCATATTTTAAAAAAAAAAACCAAATGCTAGCATAGGAAGGGAACGAGTTGTGCATAAAATGTAGGCTTAATCTCAAACTAAGACTCAAATGGAGAAACAATTTTTTATTTTAAGCTGCAGCACTCTTGAACGGTTCACCAAATGAGAAAGGCACCATCAATTTCCCTCTTTGGCTTTGTGTTCTGCAGTATTTGTTTCAATCCTTCATCTGGTCCATTTTGCAATGTGTTAATTTTATCAAGTGTAAATGAAAGTTTTGTTTGTTAAGTTTAACTGAACAAAGATGTTTTCAATATTATTTCGAATGCCTACTCTTTTTAATTTGTTTTAGAGTCTGCATGGTAAACGGTGTTTAATCACTGATGAACCCACCTTTAAAAAAATACAAATACATGAATAAATAACATATTATGTAACCATAATCAGGAGGTCTATACGAGCAAAAAAAAAAATACACTTAATGTGAAGTCTGTTAAAAGTAATTTGTTTGCTGGTTGAGATTCTTGATTATTATTACAGCAGGCCTCTATGGGTGGAATGCCGGGCTGTAAATGGTTGAGGCCTATTACGCCTGTTATGAAAAGGTATTATAGATCGCATTCAAGAGTTACCCCCGAATTATTCATCTCATATACCTTACGCAAGTTATATATCACATTTCCCTGCATTATTGACGATGGCAATGTCACAACATCATGAATAGCTACCATCTGCACGCTAAAAAAAAAATCCTAAAACTGAAGAGATATCTTTGCTGAAGAAAGACGTACACCCCCCCCCCCCCGAACGTAGCTCAAACAAGCAAGCAAAAGCTTATGAACGTCCTACTGTTATGTAGTACTTTAAGTATGTCCATGCAATATTACTTCCTGTCACCCTTTCAGTCATTCACCTTTCCCCCATTCCCGTTATCATCCTCCCATTATCATCTTACTCCCAAACACTGACCACATGTTATGACCACCCCAGAGTTAACTTCAAGGAACCTAAGTTCTAAGAACGATGCCTCATAGGACCAGCCCCAGTCACCTACACTCTTCATTACCACTCCCCATAATACCATAGCAATCATGATAGACAGTTAACTATAGGCCAATCAGAAGTCACTAATCCAATACCTTTTTACTCCCAAAAACTTTCCTGAGAGTAGAGTTTCTCTTATCGAGAGGACTTGACTTTAGATCATCGACAAACATAATATATTTCTGTAATCTTCAACTCTGCTGAATATAACTGTATCGAGAGATTGAGAGTTTCTGAACTTCGTCAAATAAATACTTCAAGTTTGAGCTGGAAATAGAACTTGTACCTCTCGTATCATTTAATGACTCCTCATCTAAGATTAGATCCGATCCCACAAACACGACACTACTTCCAAAGGGGAAAACAAATCTCACCAGTATAAAAAAAGGAATGGTAAAATTAGAGATAAAATTCGGAAAGATCCAAGTGCGTTAGCATGACACCAACTTATGTCGTGTACCTCATTGTTTGTATGTATGGCTGATCGCTTACGCTGAAAGGCTTGGAATTTTTGCTCTCAAAATGTATTATGTTGACTTCCTTAGACAATCAGTGGCGTAGCTAGGGTTTACGGCTCCCAGGGCAAACAATAGAGTTGAGTTCTTCAGCCCCAAATAGAAATAATTCATGCGGTATTACAAAACTCAACATTTTTGACGTGCGTTCGCTGGATTTGTGGCCAAAATTTAATTTAAAAAATAGCGACTGTAAGATTTTATTTTGTGTGTGTTTGTGTGTTGTGTTTTTGCATTTTCACCCCTCAAAATTCACTTTCTAAAGCCTACTACCAACTTAAATGGAGCACTTGCTACCTAGCATTAGAGTCTCTTTCAAAAATTTTACGAACTATTCCCTTAGTCTAGATAGTCTCTATACATCTCCTTACATTCAGGGAGCAAAGTTTACAAAAGATGTGGTAAAATATATTCAGACAATTCATTAAAGCAATTAATGTTTCTGTTAGATCATGGTGACAGGGAGCAGAGTCCTAATTAGGAATTTTTAAAAGGCAGAATTTTTTTCGGGTGTTTCAAACACTTCAAAATTCTTGTGATATTCACAGAAACTTGACTGGAATAAAGCAAATCGTTCGAGCTTCTAGCATTTCTAACAGAAAAAAAAAAACAAAAAACGACCTAGATCACTAATGTCCTTTACTCTAAATATTGGCACAATAAAAAAGTTACTACAAAAATAACCTACATATTTACCCCTTTCTTTTCTCATGTTTTCCTTTTTTCGATTTTATGCCCCATTCGATTGCCATCTGGTATTACCCCCCCCCCCCCCTAGATACACCACTGTATTCATACTCAAGGCAGAATGAATACAGAAAAAAAATCAGAACTTGCATGACGTTAGGACATGCATAACTGCAACCTGTAAAAAAAAACAGATTATGTTAACACTAGTGCAGCCCAAACGCGCCAATATTCAGATCGTTCTATGCATACTGTGAAACTGGATGACAATACAAGCGTTAAAGGTCATTGTGTTGAACACAACCAAACAAAAGTGGAAATCTTTCAGACGAAATAACAATCGTCATTATTTTCGCGACAGTAAGCTTTGCGATGTGATTCATACAATTTATCTGATTTTAGAGGAAGTGATCAATGTTTAACATAGGCGCATTGGATATAGCGGCGAATGAACTGAAGAAGTAAATCTTTCGTATCGCAACCCTTACTGGATGACTGGATTATCAGTTTAATAGTTTTCCCGCTCCTCAAGGAGATTGCGCATGCATCGTAGTAGGAGAGCAACCAACATTGAGATATCTCGGCTGGACCATATCACTACAACGATAAGTTGAAATAGCACTACATAATAGAAGAACACAATTAGCTCTTGACTGCGTATGCAAAGTTGTGGATTCAAATCACGTCATAGTATTACGTCATGGTACTAGTGTCTCTTGGGATGGGATTAGTCTGCATGTGGCACTAAATGGTTATCGGTAGGAAGGAATTATTTTCATGCTGTGTGCACCGAAATTTGTAGACCAGTAGTAGGCAAATATCGGAGCGCTTTGAAGAGGTGGCCCTGTGAATATGAGTTTTATAATATCCAGTAATAACACTATCACAATTATTATAGTGAGATATATATCAGAGGAACAACATATAGGTAGCGTTCAACACCAAAATAATTTTTGAAAAGGGCATTGCATTCCAAGATGTGCGTTGGTCTCAATCCGTAGAATTGTTATCATGGATCCCAGTCATTTTGATGTGGCTCAGTTGTGGTTTAGAACAGAAGCAGGATTTAGGAAGAGTGAAAATGACAGTTGGACACCTCTTCAAAATGCTTCATATCATGGAGACCTTCACACAGTTCAATATCTCATAAATAGGGGAATTGATCTCGAGAAGGTTGATGATAATGGATGTACACCACTTCATTTTGCTTCCAGTAATGGACATCTTGATGTTGTTCAGATTCTCATTAGTAAAGGAGCCGATGTTGGGAAGAGAGATGACAGCGGCAACACATCTCTACACATGGCATCAAGGAATGGCCATCTTGAAGTAGTTGAATATCTCACTAGTGAAGGAGCAGATCTTGAGAAGGCCAGTAATGATGGGTATATCCCCCTCCACGAGGCATCACTCAATGGACATCTTGACGTTGTACAGCATCTCGTCAGTAAAGGTTCACATCTTGACAAGGGTGATAAAATTAACAGCACATCTCTTCACAAGGCATCATTCAGTGGTCATCTTGAAGTAGTTCAATATTTCGTCAGTAAGGGTGCAGATGTTGAAAAGGCCGATAGTAATGGAAGTACACCTTTTCATTATGCATCATACAATGGTCATCTTGAAGTAGTTCAATATTTTGTCAGCAAGGGGGCAGATGTTGAGAAGGGTGATAGTAATGGCAGAACATCTCTTCACAAGGCATCATACAATGGTCATCTTGAAGTAGTTCAATATCTCATTAGTGAAGGAGCAGATCTTGAGAAGGCTGATAATATTGGAAGTATGCCTCTTCATTTGGCATCATACAATGGTCATCTTGAAGTAGTTCAATATCTCATTAGTGAAGGAGCGGATCTTGAGAAGGCCGATAGTAATGGAAACACACCTCTTCACAAGGCATCATACAGTGGTCATCTTGAAGTAGTGCAATTTCTCACTAGTGAAGGAGCAGATCTTGAGAAGGCCGATAATATTGGCAGAACACCTCTTCACAAGGCATCATACCATTGTCATCTTGATGTAGTGCAATTTCTCACTAGTGAAGGAGCAGATCTTGAGAAGGCCGATAGTGATGGAAACACACCTCTTCACAAGGCATCATACAGTGGCCATCTTAAACTAGTTCAATATTTCACAAGCAAGGGGGCCGATGTTGAGAAGGGTGATAATATTGGCACAACACCTCTTCACAAGGCATCATACAATGGCCATCTTGATGTAGTTCAATTTCTCATTAGTGAAGGAGTAGATCTTGAGAAGGCCGATAATGATGGCAGTACACCCCTCCACAAAGCATCATACAGTGGTCATCTTGAAGTAGTTCAATATCTTGTCAGCAAAGGGGCAGATGTTGAGAAGGGTGATAGTAATGGCAGAACACCTCTAAACAAGGCATCATACAATGGTCATCTTGATGTAGTTCAATTTCTCACTAGTGAAGGAGTAGATCTTGAGAAGGCCGATAATGATGGTAGTACACCCCTCCACGATGCATCATACAGTGGTCATCTTGAAGTAGTTCAATATCTTGTCAGCAAAGGGGCAGATCTTGAGACGGCCGATAATGATGGAAGAACACCTCTTAACAAAGCATCATACAGTGGTCATCTTGATGTAGTTCAATTTCTCACTAGTGAAGGAGCAGATCTTGAGACGGCCGATAATGAGGGCAGTACACTCCTCCACGTTGCATCATATAGTGGTCATCTTGAAGTAGTGCAATTTCTCACTAGTGAAGGAGCAGATCTTGAGAAGGCCGATAATGATGGCAGCACACCCCTCCACGACGCATCATACATTGGTCATCTTGAAGTAGTGCAATTTTTCACTAGTGAAGGGGCAGATCTTGAGAAGGCCGATAATGAGGGTAGTACACTCCTCCACGTTGCATCATACAGTGGTCATCTTGAAGTAGTGCAATTTCTCACTAGTGAAGGAGCAGATCTTGAGAAGGCCGATAATGATGGCAGTACACCCCTCCACGAACAGTGGTCATCTTGAAGTAGTGCAATTTCTCACTAGTGAAGGAGCAGATCTTGAGAAGGCCGATAATGATGGCAGTACACCCCTCCACGATGCATCATACAATGGTCATCTTGAAGTAGTGCAATTTCTCACTAGTGAAGGAGCAGATCTTGAGAAGGCCGATAATGATGGAAGAACACCTCTTAACAAGGCATCATACAGTGGTCATCTTGAAGTAGTTCAATATCTTGTCAGCAAAGAGGCAGATGTTGAGAGGGCTGATCGTACTGGGAAGACATCTCTTCATAATGCATCATGCAATGGTCATGTTGCAGTAGTTCAATATCTCACTCGTAAAGGAGCAGATCTTGAGAAGGCGGATAATGAGGGAAGAACACCTCTTCACAGGGCATCATACAATGGTTATCTTCATGTAGTTCAATTCCTCACTAGTGAAGGAGCAGATCTTGAGAAGGCCGATAATGATGGTCGTACACCCCTCCACGATGCATCATACAGTGGTCATCTTGAAGTAGTTCAATATTTTGTCAGCAAAGGGGCAGATGTTGAGAAGGGTGATAGTAATGGCAGAACACCTCTACACAAGGCATCATACAATGGTCATCTTGATGTAGTTCAATATCTCACTGGTGAAGGAGCAGATCTTGAGAAGGTCGATAATGATGGAAGTAGACCTCTTCACAAGGCATCATACAGTGGTCATCTTGAAGTAGTTCAATATCTTGTCTGCAAAGGGGCAGATGTTGAGAAGGGTGATAGTAATGGCAGAACACCCCTCCACAATGCCTCATTCAATGGACATCTTGAAGTAGTTCAATATCTCACTAGTGAAGGAGCAGATATTAAGAAGACCGACAATGGTGGGAATACACCTCTCCATAAGGCATCATTCAATGGTCATCTCTATGCAGTTGTGTATTTCATTAGTAAAGGAGCAGAACTTGATAAGGCCAATAAAAATGGAAGAACTCCTCTTCACATGGCATCACAAAATGGTCATCTTGCAGTAGTTCAATTTCTCACTAGTCAAGGAGCAAATATCAAGAAGGCCGACAATGATATGAATACACCTCTCCATAAGGCATCATTCAGTGGTCATCTCGATGCAGTTGAGTATCTCATTATTAAAGGAGCAGAACTTGATAAGGCCAATAACAATGGAAGAACACCTCTTCACATGGCATCATACAATGGTCATCTTGCAGTAGTTCAATATCTCACTAGTAAAGGAGCAGATCCCAAGAAGCTGGATGATGATGACTGCACACCCCTTTCCCTTGCATCAGATCAAAGACATCATGACGTAGTTCAGTACCTCCGTTATAAACAACAGCAGAATGATAATGGTAAGCCAACTGAGAGGTGGTATGTGTCAACTTATGCCTTATATATTTCGTTTCCATTCCTGGTTGGTGATGTATGTAAAAAATACTGGATCAAGTGTATGGAAAAAAGGGGAAGCTGACATAATTAACTTAACAACGTCGTTCGTAATACTTGGGGGAATTTCTTTGAGTTTGATATTCATTCCATCTTTCATCTCTTCCTTCTTTTAAAAAAAAAAGATCAAGAGACGCGAATAATCATTACACAGAGTGAGTCAGAAAAAAAAATGTTCCCATCATTTTGAAGTTGTCTTCTTTGAATTATTAACATTTAATCACGAGTTTCATGATATGTCTTGGTAGAGTTATCCTTCCAGCATTTATTGGTACCCTTTTCATTTGGATCTTTGAATGACTGGATAACAATCTTTAGAAGACTGCAAAATATCACTTGCGCCAAGTGGTTGAATGAATATTAAAACAATTTTTCAAAGAAGTTATAACTGATGTGCATATACCGACACAACACCACACCCACCTTCACACAACACCCTCTCTCACACACAAACACACACACACACACGCACCCTCACCCACTCCACCCCCCCCCCACACACACACACACACATAAAACAAAAAACTCATAATGCAGCGTTAACATTTTCCTTTTCAGATTAACCATTGATTTTTCTTTACCAAGCTTCGCTGAATGTCTAAGTGGTGATTCCCCAACAATTTTCACCACCACCACCAGCAGCACGACCATCATCATCATCATCGTCGTCATTATCGTCATTATCGTCGTCGTCGTCGTCGTCATCACCTTCATCAACATCATCACCAAGTGCACATTAATCCAAGGTGCTATCTGAAATGTATGTCTTTCGTTATTACTTTTGTTTGTTGGTTAACAATGACAACAATGGAAATCTGTGTCTTTGTTGTACTTGCCTGCAAAAGGGCTTGCCTGATTTGGCAGCAGTTACTTATGTCCATCCTTTTGTAAGTAGCGCAAGTAATATGGTTCGTCATCAGTTTTATTCTTCACCCATCCACTTGGCGCAAGTGATATTTTGCAATCCTCTAAAGATTGTCTGTTAATTATTCAGTCATGCATGCAAAGATCCAAATGAAAAGGGTACCAATAAATGCTGGGAGGATAACTCTACCAATAAATATCATGAAACCCATGATTAAAAATGCTCATACTTCAAAAAAGACGACTTTGTAGTGATGATTTTTCTAACTCACTCTGTATGTAATATTCCAGAGTGTCGTTTGAAGTAATTTCGTTTTTCTTTAAAGCATATACACTCAGTAAGACCGGTACAATTCCTGTTATTTATTTACTTTCAACTGTCAATCGAAAAATGATCTTGCTGAGGCAAAGATTTCTTGATTTAGCACACCCCGGAAGCTAATATTGTTCCTTTCTAGATAAAGACCGTGCTTCAAGAAAGGAAAGTGGAGCGACAGACGAACAGGTGGATCAAGAACTTAACGAGCAATCGGCGAAACCCAGAGATGTGAAAGATCATGTGCAACAGCGCGACTTGGACTCTTTATCTGGTCCTAAAACAATCTTGGAACAGAGTTCCCTGGGTGCTGGTGCTTCCAGAGACGAATCAATTCAAAGAGTGATTCGCCTTGAGACGTATCAGATAGAGGTCCAACTTCCTCCAAGTGCGCCATGGGGTGGTGAAGACATCACTGTCCGAGCCATAACTGAAGTTCCACCTCAGCTGTTGGATATGTTACAGGAGAACGAAGCAATCATCTGTGTTGGTCTTGAGATGACACCATCCGATGCAAAGTTCAGCACACCAGTCAAAGTGACGATGCCCCACTCAGCCATTTTCACAAGACTCCATACTGCATCAATAGGAACGTACTACAGGACAGGCAGTAAGCATATTAAAATCGTATACAAGTTACAGTATCAGTCCATGCATTTGTTTGTAACCAGCATGACATAGGGAAGTATTCATATAATCTGCATTTGTAAAACGTCTTTCACAATCCGAAATGAAAGATAACTGACTTTCCTCTCCTCAAATGTGTAACTGCTTTTCAAAATGCGCTTTAGATCGGTGATATTTGCATGCTCAGTGCAACACGCACACACATACGCACACGAATCCTCACACGCGCGCGCACAAAAGGCAACTTGCTCTACCCTCGAGTCTGCGTTTCCTGTGATTTGCTTGTTTTTATGTTTGTCCACGTAGAACAAATTCCAGTTCCTGATATCGTGGATTCATAAACAATTGTGTTTTTTGTTTTTTTTTTTGCTTGTTTGTGTGTTTGTTTTTTTTTCTCTTAAAAGGCTCCCACAGCTTCTCGTTGATTACTTTTGCACATGGTGACCCTCGTTGTGTCGTAAGAGAGAGAGACCTTGATCTCTACATCGATCACTTTTCAGAATGGTGGATCATTGCTTTCATCACCAGGACATTCTTTGGCAAGCGTGTCCTCTGTACACCATTTGTTCCTGAATCGAATCCAAGAAATGCTGAGCATCGGGTGCGGCTGTGCATCAGAGATAATAACATCGGGAAAGCAGAGGTATCAAAGGAGGAGGGGAGGGGGGAGGACGGGAAATAGTTTTCATATTATTCTTTCATTTGTGAAATCAACACAAAAAGATAAACATGATTAACTGATAAAGAAACCTCGGTATACTTACAGCAGGGGAACAGGAATTGGTCTAGCGGTAACGTCATTGATCAGCTCTTTGTCTTCGCCTTCAAACTGATTCCGATCGGACCCAGGTTCGAGTCCGAGTCACGTCTTTCTGATGGTGACAGTAAAGGTCGGTCCAAGACAAAAATAATTATATGTAATTGATACACGTTTGTAAGAAATAAGATAAAAAAAAAACAATCACACACGCACACACACACACACACGCACTCCCACACCCAGGCATCCTGGGAAGTATATATGTCAGAAAGAGCTAGTAACTCCTTTAGTAGCGACTGTAAACTTTCAATGTGCAGCCATTATGATTTTGCTGAACTCTGTAGTCTGCAAGTGTTTAAAGCGTAGCATATTTTTGTTCTTCCCATTTTTGCTTTTTCTATTTGCATGATCTATATCAATCAAAGATTTTCCTCTTGTTTGCAAAATCAGCCCGAACCTGGATACTTGGCACCGGTCAAAGGAGAGGAGTTTTTCATCGCATGGCGTTCTGGAGAACTTAGAGTAACCTGCATTGCAGACAACAAGGACATTTCGTCGTTGATTTTACGAACCGTCATAAACCTCGACTGAAAGCAAAAACCAACTTTTGAGATAATCGCGTTTAAAGACCAGAACTACGCGCTTTGAAGCAAAGAAGGGTATTGTTTGGTATCATTGTAAAGCTTGAATTCTGAACCTTTTTAATCAGCACTTTTTGTACATATTTTCAAAATTCATTTTTGCAATATTTGCGGTGAAATCCAACGTGGCATTTAAGAAACAGCAAATATTGGTGAAATTAGGGTTTAGGTCAGTTCGTAAAATCATATTTTGCATGCGCATGTTACGCGGCGTATTAAACCAAGGTTTATGACGGTTGGTAAAATCATCATGCATGCGCGCGTCGCGAATGCAGATCTAGGTCGGGTTTATGACAGTTCGTAACGTCATGAAAGGAGTGCGCATAACACGAATGCATACGTTTTATGTGTGGTTAGGGACGTTTCCAACATTAAAATCATATTTAAAGTATTGTTTCGTAACTCCGTTAATAGCAAAGGTAAATTTGAATTGTTTGAATGGAAATAATGAGAGTGTAATGGAGATGATCATGATTACTTTGTAGGCCTATTATATCGATGCCTATTATGCATAATTTTAGTAACAATGTTGGCATATACAGCTCTACCCAGTTGCGCGGGCCCAGTTTTATGTCAGGAAAACGTTTGAATCCAGACAAGACATAAATTTCAAGAATTTTGTGAAGCGATATTTCATATTAATGTTTAGAAGTAATTTTACATAGGCCTACAATATCATTAAGAACAATTTTCACAATTTGATGCATATATTTGTGAAATCCAAACTGAAAGGAAGTTTTTTTTTTTTCTGCAGTAGGCCTATCCGGACATCTGCCCCCCCCCCCCCCCCCCCCCCCCATAGTAGCAGGCCAATAAAGTGAGACTTTGGGGCTCTGTTCTTGACTAATCCCACCGACCATGCGTTGTGTATTAATTACAGAAAAATCATTGGGACGTGTGGTACCCCTAACAGAATAATATTTTGTCCATTTTATATAATCCAATATTTGTTGTTGTTGTTGTTTAAGTTGCTAACAAAGGGAAATGACAAAATGAATTTAGTTTAGTGCCTTGTCATCCTGCCTTGATACTATTCTAATTGTATGACTGAATAAACTGATTCCTTCTTAATAAAGTCAAGTACCATTTCAATATGTAAAACAAATGCTCTTTTGGAGGTGATGAAAACGACCTTTTCTACCTGAAAATTTCACATTTACCTCTAACAATGCCCTGATCACATCTGTCGAGGGCTATTTTAGGTAAAGCCAAAAAATAACTAAATGGGATATACGGCTTACTATTAGTTTCAATTCATTTTGTTCGCAACGCAATCAGTTTTTCCCCTATTTCCCCCCTTTTTAAAAGATTAAGCTATATGCGTGACATTGCAATATTCGGAATTTAACATGTTGGTTTCTTTTTTCATTGTGAAAATGACCCGGGTATGAATCCAAGTCTGAAAGTGGACAAAATATAGAAAGGGGGTATGAAAAGAAGGGACAAACGAACGGAGGGAAATGGAGAGGATGGAAATAAGAAGAGGAAAAAGTAGGAAAGAGGGAAAGAAAGGGAGAAGATTGAAGCGAGATGGACAGGGAGAAGTTAAATATACTGGAGCAAAGGTGGGAAAGAAAGAGAGCGAGCGAGATAGAGATAGACAGAGAGAGAGAGAGAAAGAGAGAGAGAGATCCTCGGAGAGAATTAAATTGTCTTTTTTTGCTCTAAGTATTTTTGAAAGGTTCTATGAAGAGCATCATTTTTCTTTCAAACAAAAGTTATAGAAAAAATAGCTATAATGAATAGCTATAATACAATCCCGCTTTCTCAACAGCTCATTCAAAGATTTAATCACATCATTTCAACATCTTGAAATATCCTTCCAATTTCTCTCACGACCTTAATTCGCACCATCCCAGCATAATCAACTCATTACATTTTGATCAAACATTAAAGTATAAGTTGGCGTCAATGTTCAATTTATTTGCAGTTACAAATTCTTTGAATTTAAATAATTATTGCAGCTCCTGCAAATATAAAGCGTAAGTAACACATAGTTTCCATTAACATTTTTCATTTAACGTAAGCAACAGCCGTTTGAAGTTCTTTTCTAAAAAAAAATCCTATTTCCTGAGAGTAGTGGATGAGGTATACCCTGTAGAAGTCAATAATTCACAAATGAATTCAATTATTATAATTATTGTACTACACTTATACTACTTCTGCTTTTACTACTACTTTTGATAAAGTAAAGAAAATCATAAATCGTATTTTTGATACAATTTTAGTGTCAGTTTGTTAATGCGCTCAATACATAAAATTGAATTATTTTGTTTAAGTCATTTAATTCGTTTATTGATCTATTTATTCATTTACTTTGGCAATTAATTAGCGTACGTCCTAAACCCAACGGATAATACATGCACTCGTGTTGCGCGCATACAAATTGTGATTTTACGAAGCGTCATAAACCCTTGCGAATGCGTTTTATGATGCCGTCACAATGCTTTAGGTCACTTCGTAAAATCACTTGAGCTGATATGACGGTTCGATCGAATTTTCAATTGTCTCTTATTCTTAAAATAATCAAGACTTTGGTCTGAAATTTGGTGAGTCGGTAGAGTTGAGGACGGGCTTTCAGAATATTAATAAATCTCAATTTCGAGAAATTGACCGAAAAATGAGGTTTATGACGGTTCGTAAAATCAGCGACGATTTTTATAAAGGTGAGATGACCATTTAGAGTAACCTGCATTGCAGACAACAAAGACACTGGTATAAAGGTAAGATGACCACTTAAAGTAACCTGCATTGCAGACAACAAGGACATTGGTATAAAGGTGAGTTGACCATTTAGAATAACCTGTATTGCAGACAACAAAGACATTGGTATTAATGTGAGTTGACCATTTAAAGAAACACGCATTGCAGACAACAAGGGCATTGGTATCAAGGTGAGTTGAACACTTAGAGTAACCTGCACTGCAAGTACATTTGGTATAAAGGTGAGTTGACCATACCTCTAAACCGATTCCAAACAGACTGATTCTTGCCCATTCCGTATAAAATATTTCCTGTTCTGACTGGAAAAAGCTCTGTTTTTTTTAAACTTATGTACTAAAATTCAGTGCTTGCTTTGGTTATCAATTTCTTCTCAGGGAGTTCGTCTGATTTTATCTTCATGGAAATCTCGATGTCTTATGCCTCGTTGAACAAAATATATTAGCAAATTATGCAAATAAGAAAAAAACTTCAGGGCTCTGTCATTGCTCCTAGGAGTATGGGATAACTAATTTGGCATAAGCTCCTGTTGGTTAGTGACGTCCTGTAGATATGTGCCTAGTTCCATGAAATATCTCACTGTAGAAGGAACAAAAATCATCAATGAAATAGGCCAAATTTCACTTTCCTTAAACCTCTGCTTCCTAATTGTACATAAGGTCATGTGGTGGAGGATTGCAATATTTTTTAAAAATGGCATTACCTTTTACCTTATGTCTTCCTTTACAGAAGAGGCAGGAAAAAGTGTTCCATACATCACCTGAAGTCAACATACCATTCGTCGTGAATACTAAGTCTACATCTTCAGACAAATCCAAAGTCTTCATTCAGTTCATTTTGGAACAAAGTGCAATGATAGACATCATTTGTCCAATTGCTTTTACAGGTAATTAAAACCACTTTTATTCTCTTGACTACTTAATCCCCAAATTTGCATAGACTTAGCAATGTGACCACCAGATTCCCGTATGCAACGCGTTTAACGTGGTTCCTTAAATCCAGCTTTCAGGTTGAGTTAGAAAAATTAAAGGAAGAGGACAAACAGATGAAGAAAGAGAAGAGTGAGGTGAAAAGAAAACGAAAGAAAATAATTTAAGAAAAAATAAAGAATGACACGACGAAAATTAATGAAGAAGATAATAAAGAAGAAGGTGAAATGAGAACGAAGGAAAAAAGGCAAAAAATAAGAGGAGCAGGAAAAAAATCAACGAAGAAGATGAAGTAAAAGAAAGAATAAAGGGGAGGGGGAGACTTTGCCATATGGTTTTTCTTAGAGAATGACCATTGTAGCACAAAACAAAAAATGCATGAAAGAAAATATTGTTATTACAATATCTTATTAATATAAGAAAAGTCACATTCTTAAAATCAATGTCCTTCCAAACAGAAAGGTGGTTCCATTTAAACAATTAGTCTGAATATACAGAGGGTGGTTAGTTTTGTTCAGGCGTTTTTTCGGTCAAAGTCTCCTTACAAAACCATCATATTATCATATTACTTTCATTTTTTTCCACCAAATATATCTGAGTATCACTTTCTATTTGACTGACATCCCCGTTGTTTCCTCCTAACATGTCCAGTGCTAGAAATCATCCTCAGCATGCTAAGTGAAATCATTTCGTTTTTATTCCATATTAAATCAGACTTCAAAGATGGAAGTCTTCAGGATTCTTCCTCCTCTGATTCTGTTCAATCACACTCATCCCGACAAGAATCGCAAACTCCAGAGACTCTTGGTAGAATTGATTCTCCAGGTGAGCACCCGCCCCCACCCCCCTTTCCCTCTCACCATTCGAAGTCCTCCCCTTCCTCCAGCTTTGTCTTTATGTACAGCCTGTTCACGAAGATGCCAGTCATTAAACCAGTAGATTCAAATCAGTTATTATTGGAAATGTGCATTGATACGTATAGTGATCACCCTTTTCTATATCAGTTTGACAACACGTAAACGCGTTACGACATGAATACAACTAGATTTCTAAGACACTGTGAAAGAATTACATGTGCAAACTTTAAATTGCAATTTATACCTGAAAGAAATTCCTGCATCGTAAAGGAACTTTCTTTGTTTTTTTTTCTATTTGTCTGTGTCCATGTATCTTTTATTTGCTTTTTCTTTTGGCATCTCGAAAGAATCCATAGACCAGATGTCAGCAAGCGGACTGTCTGATCCTACTCCTGGAGCTGGAACTCAAAGGTGATTAAGTACATTACAATTTTGTGTCAATTTTTTGCGGCATCCTTCATAATTACATAAGTTATATTGAACTTTTATTTGTCTAAGTAGTTCTCTGATCCTATAGAAAGAGGTATTAGCGGCAGAGAGAAAGAGATTTAATTATTTAGTATGTCACTATCTCAGTTCTATAGATTCACAGGAATTTACCAACAAGCACTTGCTGTTACTCTCAAGAGAACTCCTTCCGAGTCATTTCTCCGCTCTGTATGTTGCTCTGAGGATCCCTGCAGGTATTGCACAAAGCGTCAGAGTTGAAAAGATGAACAACTATTCATACTTTTTGCTGCATCCTTTTTAATTGTCCAAGCAGTTCACTGATCCTACAAAAAAGAGGGTTTGGCTGCAATGAGAGATTTGATTGTTTGCTATGTTATTGTCCCAGATCTGTAGACTCACCGGAAGTTACAGATGTGCAGTTGCTGTCACTCTCAAGAGAACTCCTTCCAAGTCAATTCTGCGATATGTACGTTGCTCTAGGGATTACAGCAGCTATTGCAGAAGGCATCAAATGCACGAATAATAGCTATCCAGAGATATATATGCAGTTACTACAGCTGTGGAAAGCAGAGTCCAGGAAAACCTTGGCAGACGTGGACCAGGTTCTTGTGAAGGCTAAGGCTAAAGGTCTTAGGTCCAAATATAAACTATAGTGTCAAGGCAAAGAACTAAAGACTGTTCAGAGATATGGTCTAGGTAACAAGCAGCTGTCAGCTGACGTAAAGTTGAGGATTTCGGGAGCAATGCGATAAAGACAATAATCACTTTCCTATAATGTTTTAATGCTTACAGTGGAGAAACGATCTTTATATCCAGTTTCACAACCAGGGCCCTGTTGGATAAACTTACCATTAATGATAATTTTGCCATCAAGTGTAACTTCCATGTAAACCTTAAATTTGATTGCTTTTTGAGCAACAATGATGCCATACCATTGATTGCAGAGTTAAGGGTAAAGTTCTATGCAGCGGAGCCCAGGTTTGCTATTGTTGTCGTTATTATTATAATTATTATTTTTATTATTATAAAATATTTATAATTGTGATTATTAACGTTTGCGTAATTTTAATGATGTTGATTTTCGCTAGGATGATGATGAGAATGAGGACTATTATTTTTGTTATCACTATTAATATCATTGTTACTATTACTGTTGCTATTATAATGTACAGATAAGAATTGTGAAACAACAGGAAAATGGGTTATGTATAGTTTAGTAAGTGGGTCATGCAGGGTTTTGCATCCCACTAAACAAGACCCGCTGCAGATCTCAACAAACAAAATGAGTCAAACTCAGAACTGAGAGTATGGCGAGAGTCCCGAGACGTATCAAACAGAATTAATCACACCCCTTAAAAGAGAACATAACATTCTCTTGTAACTTCATACTCAGAATGAACTGAAAGCACACGCCTTTCATATATTATACTACAGATATTCTGTTACATGTACAAAATTGTACAAAATGATTCCATAACAACGATGTATCGAGAGTATTGTTTAAACTGATGTCCACACAAGCGATTGCCCCTTTACTGTTTCGCTAGCTTCTGTTGGATACTTTGATACTACTATTACAGCTTTTGAAAACAGAATCCCTTTAGAGTTTGGCAGACTTAAGATAAACGATTTTAAAATACAAGCTGCCAGCCCGTATAGGCCTACCAAACACAGAAAGAGCCCTAGCCATGCATGTATAGTTTATATGTCTTGATACAGTAATTTATTCAATCAACTCTCAGTCGAATCTTTTACTATAATGCTTCTTCCCTTCTGTTGATTTTCTCATTCATACCTGGAGGCCTTTCACTTGGTATACCCAGATATGTAATACCAAATTATAACTCAGTTGAATCATTTAATATAATGCTTGCTTCTCTTCTGTTGATTTTCATATCCATACTCTCCCTGCCTTTCACTTGGTTGTACTCAGATATGTAATACAAATTTGTAATGCTCAGATTTATCCACATATTGCTATATTTTCAATTTAGTTTGTCGAAGAAGACTGTAGATACTGATGTACTGAATACACATGCATGTATTTCTATATTGTTTTATATTTCTATGCTTCCATAGGAATGAAGAATAAATGAAATGAAAATCAAGTTGTTACAGTGTAACCTTGTTATAATTGCTATAGTTAACCTTATAGTCAGGGGTGTTAACAAAAATTTCGGGGACGGAATTTATAAAAACGCATTTTTTTTTTGTCTCTGAGCCATGTATCAAAAGGATTGATTTTAGTATGGGTGCCACGAAATCGGAGATTGGCACCCATCTTAAAAATGTGAATTTATGCAAATTTATGTAAAATTTGCGCAAAATCACAAATTCCACCCTGTTTTCTGAAAAAGGCCGAAGCAAACAATTTCTCGTATGCAGTTGAGTTGATGAAAAAACACGCATTTTGCAGTTCAGAAAATTAATTTTCCTTGATCTGTATGCTAATTTCTGCATTTAACACATTTTCGGTGCTATAGCAAGAATTACATGCGCATTGGCCTCAAATGTGTAACTTATCTGTAAGACTGACCGTTTTGAATAAGGTAACAAAATTGCATTGATCTCTTCATTGTTGTTGGCGTTTATGACAATTCTATGTTGAATAAAGCACATTTATATAAAACTGCATAGGTAATGGTATCACAAAAAAAAAGCATGCTATAAAGATCAAATGCATGTGGTTTTTTTGGTGAGATCTGTCATTTAAATGAAAAGGGCATGGTTTCTTCAACAATTTGATCATCTTTTTTTTTTTCTTGTTCTGATAGCATTTACTGTTAATTTATGCGTATTTGTACATATGAATATTTTTTCATAAATAAGTGATTAAATTTAGTGGGTCCTGAAGGGAAAATGAAACTTGTCACAACAAATGTATTTGGAAAGTTTGGAAAATTTTCATGCTTCTTGAATTTCTAACTCCATATGCACCAGTAGTCTGGATCCAAGGTACGGGGTTGCATGAATTAGCATAAATTTGCATGAAGATGTGATTTAAAGCAATAAGCTCTTTGGAAAAAAACAACTTTGCTAGCATAAAAAACAAATACACATGGGAAGTTTCGACCAATATCAATCACTTTGAAATTTTCGCATTTTTATAGGAATGTTTTACTCTGTGTAATTTGCATAATTTGGCATACATTTACATGAAGATAAAATTTGATCCAATTGGTCCTGTGGGGAAAAAATGAAGCTCTCATCATAACAAGTACATATACAAAGTGTCACAAAAAGGCCAATGTTTCGACTCTTAATTTGAAACGCTATTTAATTACAGTTTGAATACCCCTTTAGTCTCTGAGTTTGCGCAACTTGCTGCTAGCCTTTGACCGATGCATGCTGCTTTGTTAACGAGCGCATGATCATATTTTAGGGCAGGGCATTGGTTCGCTGTTTTGGTATCAAGCGTCCCTAATTTGCATATTGCCGAGTAGCGTGCCTTGCCCAAGGAAAGCGGGCACTGCGCCACCATCTTCGCTACACGACAGACGTGTTTGTTTGAGCAGGCAGTCGCTCGTAATGGCAGCTAACTTAATAGCACCTTGTATGTGAGTGAGAGTTGTAACAGACGAGGAATGGAACCAGTTTTGCTGCTTTTAGGCACACTTTTTCCTCGTAATTTGACGGAGGAGCAAATTTCCAGTCTCCACGCCTTTCTATCTCTCAGAGGATGCTACAGCTGCCCCGCATTTGTAAAGTTCGAGATAACCCTTTTAATCGGGAACTGTATCCAGATCCAGAAGCTCCATTGAGCACCCACACCCATTCGACATCGAGGTCAACGATGCGACCACCATTCGATCAACGACGAGTGTCCATAGACGTCTCAAGTCACCGAACCATGAACTCTTCATCGACATCGCGAGTGTCCTAACCATGAACTGTTCTACTCGATGACAATAGAGGGCGACAGTAGTTGAGAACTCTCGCGAGCTTTATATTTTAGGAAAGTGCCCTGCATTTTTTAAAAATTATTATTCAAATCTGTGATGATTTCAATGCAAGTTAATGGAATTTATTATTAAAACAACATTGTCTATTTAAGTACATTAATGAGATAACATTGTTCATTTATTTCCTATATGTAAACTCAAATAATATTGTGAAAACATAGAGATACAATAATAAATATTTTGATTAGAATATTTTGAACATATTACTCGACTGTAGAGATTATTTGTTTATGTCCTGACTAAATTTATATCTTCCTAAGTTTCTGCGACATAAAGTTTGGTGCTTTTTTAAAGGCCGTCCCCAAACCTCCCAAATTTGGGATTAACAGACCTGATTATTATAGTATTTTAAAGAAACCAAACATTGTATTCAGATGTACTCGTTCACAATTATTTGCCCATTCCAGCCCGAGTTTTTAATCCTTAAAGGGGCTTAATATTGATATACACATATGTCTTGTTCTTTGTTTTTTCTTGTTTTTTTTTTTTTGCTTTGTTTCCATCATTATATAAACAACATTATTCCATGCACGTTCTTTCCACCGTATACATGTTCAGAGAAATTTGGATGCTCAATTGCTCTTATCCATTTTATCTCACTTTAGGTCTACTACTATAATTCATTAGGTTAAATGTGGATTGTTCAATTGATATACACAGATTTCTTCTTTTTATTTTCCTCATGATATGAATTACATTTTACAATGCCCTTTCTTTCCATAATATTATGTTCTGTTTTTTCATTTCACTTTAGGTCTACCACTATAGCTTGTCAATATAATGGTACGGTGGCATAAAGTGATTAAAATATGATGTGAGACGATGAGAGACAAAATAAAGAACACGCTCAGAAATCAAGATCTCTGAAAGTTGAAGTCCAGTTTATTATCGAAGATAAATGAAAACAAATTCGCTCTGTGCTCACAATCAAATTGCCCCAACTGGCTTAGTTTTGAAAGTAAAAGTCTACAA
The DNA here is from genome assembly GCA_029962745.1 of Echinometra lucunter. NCBI lineage: Eukaryota > Metazoa > Echinodermata > Echinoidea > Camarodonta > Echinometridae > Echinometra > Echinometra lucunter. The sequence continues at coordinate 1,448,405 of CM057168.1, read as the reverse complement.
AATATCAATTCCTCGGAGGCTGAACGAAGAGCAACATAAATGATGACCAAACGGAACCGTGATCGAAACAGTGGCCTCGAACCACCACTTTACCTCTCCTTAAATACTCCACGAGCAAATCCAATACACCAGCCCAAAGTGCCTTCAACTTCCAAAAGCCCCACCAATCATGGGATAGCACCCAAACTCCTATCAACCAATTAGAGAACAGCCCAAACCAGTTGAGTTCACCTAAACGAAAGAGCACGCGCCGAGTGTGAGCTTAAAATAGGCGGAGCTTTCACCTCCTAGAATATTTGGGTCACATTAAAGATTTAGGAACTCAGGAAGCATCTCTTGTCTACTGAATATCGTGAATACTAATTTAAGAAAACACCTTTTGTCTACCAAAGTACCATAAATACCACTACACTGTCTGCATACTCATACAGATGTCCACCTGTTCAATTCAAAATACCTCTGAAACAACCCTCTGAATAACTCAACTATTTTTCTTTTTAAAAAGCTTTTTGCCTCTATTCAGATTTCTCAATATAAATCATGACATCATTTTCAATACAATGTTAACATAATTTTCAATAAATATTCATTAGAAAACAATTTCAGTAATAATACACTACAAATTCAACAATCTGAATAAAGTTTTTCAAATATAAAGTACCCGATGCGCACATAATTTGTATAATACACATTGATATATTAGAGGCGTTAGTATATCATATTCATCACACTTTTACAGCACTTTAAGGGAAAGGGTACTAATGATGAAAGGGGCACGTAATTTGTAAAGGGGAGCTGGAGGAGAAAAAAGGGAAATGATGAGCAGGTAAAAAGGTAATTGTTGATAAGGAGAAGGGTTCATTTTAAATAGAGAAGGAGGACCAATCATGTGTCAAAATGAATATTTGTCATGGGTTAAAAGAGGGTTTTCTTGGTGCTTGGAAAAGGTTTGTTTGCAATCTCCCCCCCCCCCCCTGCCCGACTCCCGAGAGTTAGTTAAATATTTCAAAATATCGGCTTAACTTCAAAAACCTTTATGTTTTAACCTTGAACAACACATAATTTGACAGGTCATTACCTTAAAATCCTTGAGAGTGCATGTGGCAATCCAACATTAAAGAACACGTCACAAAAACAAGTAAAAATAATCACAAATAGTGTAAAGAATATATAGCATAACTTACTGGTTCAAAAAGATACCTTTAGAAGGACTAAAACTTCTTGCCAATGCATTAAGTTTTGCCTCTTTTTTCCAATGCATGGACTGACTGTTCACAAAATGTCGAAGATATAATCTTTAAACAAACAAGAAAATGACCAGAGAAATGTGGGAGCTAACGTAAAAAACATAACTCAAGAAAATTTTCCTTCACTCAAGTCAGTTAATACCATTTACAGGTGGAGTTTTCTAAGTGCAAGACGGTTTATTCTGTTTTTACACATCAAACTCCAATTCATATTTAAAAAAAAAAACAAATGCTAGCATAGGAAGGGAACGAGTTGTGCATAAAATGCAGGCTTAATCGCAAACTAAGACTCAAATGGAGAAACTTTTTTTTTTCATACCAAGCTACAGCAATCTCGAACGGTTCACCAAATGAGAAAGGCACCTTCAATTTCCCTCTTTGGCTTTGTGTTCTGCAGTATTTGTTTCAATCCTTCATCTGGTCCATTTTGCAATGTGTTAATTTTATCAAGTGTAAATGAAAGTTTTGTTTGTTAAGTTTAACTGAACAAAGATGTTTTCAATATTATTTCGAATGCCTACTCTTTTTAATTTGTTTTAGAGTCTGCATGGTAAACGGTGTTTAATCACTGATGAAGCTACCTTAAAAATATATATATAAATACATGAATAAGTAACATATTATGTAACCGTAATCGGAAGGTCTATACAAGCAAAAAAAAAAAAAAAAAAAAAAAAAAAAACACCAATACACTTAATGTGAAGTCTGTTAAAAGTAATTTGTTTACTGGTCCTCTGTGGGTGGTAAACCGGATTAAAAATGGTTGAGGCCTATTACGCATGTTATGAAAGGTATTATAGATCACATTCAAGAGTTACCACAGAATTATTCATCTCATATACGTTATGCAACTGTTGCTTTGATACCAGCTATATAATCACATTTCCTTGCATTATTGACCATGGCGATGTCACAGCATCATGAATAACTACCATCTACATGCTATTTTTTTTCCTCTAAAACTGAAGAGATATCTTTGCTGAAGAAAGGCGTACTCCCCCCCCCCCCCCCCCCCCGTACGTAGCTCAAACAAGCAAGCAAAAGCTTATGAACGTCCCTGCTTCTAAAGGGAAAAACAAATCTCACCAGTGTAAAACAGGAATGGTAAAATTAGAGATAAAATTGCGAAAGATCGAAGTGCGTTAGCATGACACCAACTCATATAGTGTACCTCATTGTTTGTATGTATGGCTGATCGCTTATGCTGAAAGGCTTGGAATTTTTGCTCTCAAAATGTATTATGTTGACTTCCCTATAGAATCAATGGGTAGCTAGGGTTTACGGCGAATTTTACGAACTATTCCCTTAAGCCCCTTTCACAATTGTTGCCAAACAGTTTACAACGGCTTGCGACTCGAAATTTTTCCCGTTGTACGACTCGTTGTAGCCGTTGTACCACTTATTGTACGTTCCAGATGCGACAAAATGGTCGCATCTCGGTCGGGAAAAAAACCGTGCTGCTGCGATATTTTGAGCGACTGACGCGATGAAAAATAATTGCACGACAGGCAGTACGAGTGTTGTGCGACTTTGCACGCACTCGTAAGACCCCGAACGAGTGTTGAACGAATATTTTCATGTCGTACGATGATGCATCCTGTCGTACGAGTCCGTTGTACCACCCTAAGACTATTGGAAGACCTGTCTTGCCCCCTTTGCAACGTTGTACGATTTTTTTCACCCCCAATATAAGCTCGAGAACTCCTGAGCTTTCATCCCAAATGTCTGGACCATCCATACTGTAAACATGGCTGCTGCTCGACCAATAGCTCCTGGGAGGCTCTTGCATTTGCTAAGTCTGAGAAGGCAAATCCAAAACGTTCAAGACAGACATGTCATATTGATGGCCTTACTCATCCGTAGACGTCAAAGACATGCAAGGCAAAGAAGAAGGTGGTGGGTCAAACCCTGGATTGAGAGACGTGTGCTGTTTGGACAGTATGATAATCTGATGACGGAGTTGCAGAGAGAATGTCAGGGTGACTTCCTGAACTACATGAGGATGCCACCAGAAACGTTCCTTGAACTGTTGCAGCGCATCACTCCGAGGATAGAGAAGTCCTATCGCTACCGGTAGCCACTGGATCCTGGGCTCAAACTGGCCATCACCTTGAGATATCTTGCGACCGGCAACAGCTACAAAACCCTGCAGTATGCCTTCCGTGTTGCCCATAATACCATCTCTCTGTTTATACCAGAGGTGTGCCAGGCCATCATCAGTGAATACCAAGATGAAGTATTTTCCTGTCCAACTACCCCAGATGAATGGAGAGAAGTGGCCCGGACTTACGCTGACAGATGGAACTTTCATCATGCCTGCGGAGCCTTGGACGGAAAACACGTGGCCATCAGAAATCCACCAGGCTCTGGTACGATCTACTACAACTACAAGGGTTTCTACAGCCTCATCCTCTTGGCCCTAGTTGAATTCAATTACAAGTTCCTCTGGGCTGACGTTGGTAATCCCGGTTCATCATCGGATGCCCAGGTCTTCAACCACAGCCCGCTGAGACGTGGACTGGAGAATGGTACTCTTGGCCAGCCAGATCCAGAGCCCCTGCCAGATGATGACCGAGACACCCCTTACTTCTTAATTGGGGACGACGCCTTCCCTCTCAGGACATGGATGCAGAAGCCGTACTCCAACCGTGAGCAGACCGACGAGGAGAGAATCTTCAACTACCGTCTCTCGTGGGCTCGCCGTGTGGTGGAGAACAGCTTTGGCATCCTTGCCCATCGCTGGAGATGCTTGTTGAATACCCTACAGCTTGATCCAGAAAAAGCCAGGACAGTCATTATGGCCTGCATGTGCCTCCACAACCTAATGAGAGATCGTTTTCCTGGGCTTCAGAACATTGACGTTGACCATGAAGATGAGTTGGGCAACCACATCCCTGGGGCATGGAGAAACGCAGCAGTTCTGCAGGATGTTGAACGAGTTGGCGGAGGCTACCAGGCAAACAAAGAGGGCAAGAAGCTGAGAACTTACCTGAAGCACTACTACAACAGTCCAGTTGGAAGCCTGCCCTGGCAACAACACATGATATAGACTGCCACTTGGCGCACTACTTGGGATACAGCACAGACTCTGCCTTAAAAATGGCATGTAAACTTCGATCATGATTTTGTGGAATGAATCATTTCAAAGTAGAAATGAATGACCATGTCAACAGTTATTTTAAACATACATTACTTTTACATCGAAAGGTAGTTTGAAATTTAAAAAGTTAACTCTCCTTAAGAACATGTGTTTGAAATAAAATAATGAAGGAGAACATGTTTGAAAAAAATGTGATTTATGAGAATAAAAAAGATGTACAGATATAACATATTTTCTGTTGTCATTAATCATGTTGTTTTAAACATGATATATATTTTTCAAAGACATTTTATCAACGATAATTAATTTTATTGACCATGTTAATGTTTAAAATAAAGTTTGAAATAAATGTTCCAAAATGGGTCAGTTGTAAATTAAATTGAGAGGGTTCATCAAGTAACAATAACAATCCAAACAAAAGTTCACTGTTCATTTTCTTTATTTGACAAGTCTGACAAGTTCAAATGGATGATGATTGATGTGACGGCGCTGTTGCTGCCTCCTTGATTTAGTGGAATGAATCATTTCAAAGAAGAAATGAATGATCATGTCAACATTTATTTTAAACAAAAAATTCTTTGACAATGAAATACTTGAAATAATAAAAGTTGATTCTCCTTTAATAGCATGTATTTGAAATAAAAAAAAAAGAACATTTTGAAAAAACGTGATTTATGAGAATAAAAAAGATGTACAGATATAACAAATTTTATATTGTCATTAATCATGTTGTTTTAAAAATTATGTATTTTTTCCAAGACATTTTGTTAACGAAAATGAATTCTATTCACCGAGTAAATGTTTAAAAAAGTTTGAAATAAATGTTCCAAAATAGTCAAATTATAATTTGAGTTGAGAGAGTTCGTCAAGTAACAATAAAAACAATCCTAACAAAAGTTCACTGTTCATCTTCTTCATCTGACAAGTTCAACTGGGTGATGATTGATGTGTTGGCGCTGTTGCTGCCTCCTTGCTGCTCCTGCTGAAAGGGGGCCTGCTGTTTTTGCTGGAAGTGGGGGTGCTGCTGCTGGAAGGGGGCACGCTGCTGCTGGAAGGGGGCCTGTAAATTGGGCTGCTGAAATCCTCCCTGAGGGTTCTGAGGGGTCCAGGTGCTGCTTGGCCCGAGCATCCCAAGGAAGGAAGCAGGTGGAGCGTCCTGGGTGAAGCCGATCGGCGCTGACTGAGGCCTGAGTGGCTGGATCATCTGGGGAGTGCTGGGGCGAGATACTGGGGTGGTGGAAAGGTGGTCCGCCCGATCCTGGTAGCGGCTCACCAAGTTGAAAGTGTCCCTGGTGAACTCTCGCCAGAGGGGTCTTGGGAGTGGGCGGACGGCCTGCAGCATCCATTCTAGCCAGGCCTGCCTCTCGTCAGCGCCTTGGGTGAGTGCCGCATCCACCTGGCTCCGGATGGCCGTCTGCTCGGTGGATGTTCTGATGAATTCCAGGAGGGCCTTGTCCACATCGGTGGGCGACCCCCTCTTCTGCCTCTTCTTGGGAGGTGCAGCCCCCTGGCTGGAGACTTGGTTGGAGCTGGGTGCTTGGCTGGCATCTGGACCCTCCTCATCTAAACCCTCTTCGTCGGAGGCGGCTTCAGTAATTCGGCCACTGAGGTGGCCCAGTTGGCAGCCCTGTGACCGATGGACTATGTGCTTCGTCATAAAACCAAGGTTGTTATTGACCCATCTCTGCCTGGGGGTAAGGACGATGGCCTTCTGACCACTCTTCTTTCCAGCGGTCTTCATCTTCCCCAGGATGGTCCTCTGGCTTTTATACCATAGTCTGACGTCGGCCACTGAAAATATACAAAATGTAGAAGCAAGAAATTAGTCAACATCCAAAAAATTGGCATGTTTAACAAATAGACATCATCAATAAATCGGAATGTGCATATTTTTCAGCTACTACTTACCGGTGACTCCCAGCTTTTCCGCCATCTCCATGTACTTGCGATGCTTCTTCTTAGAGTTTTTGAAGTCCACCTTGCTCTTGTCGTAGATGAACTCATTGTCAGCGAAAAACTCGGCCAGCTCCTGCTCCATGGCTTTGGTGATACCGCAGGTAGCATGGCCATCTGTCACGTTGTTCTCATCACTGGCGGCGGCTGGTGGATCTTGGCCCCCTTTCTGCAGCATTTCATCATCCTCGGTCTGGGCTTCACCAAATTCATCACCCTCATCACCAGCTATGACAGAAGCAGTAGCTTTCTCCTCGGCCACGGGTATAGGCTGGGGCCCTTCCTCCTCATCAGGCTGATTTTTCCTCTTTTTCCTTGACTTCTTTGGGGCCATGCCGATGCTTGTATTTTGGTTGTGTCTTGTTCACTGTAGCAGCGTCTCGTCAGGCATCAGCGGTTGTAATGAAGAAAGTCGCATCGCGTGTCGTATTTATAGGCCAACACCTCGCGCGACAGGTGGTGCGGTGTGTCGCACAATGGGTCGTAGCCTTGTACGATCGGTTGTAGTAGTCGTCCAACGGGTCGCTAGGTCGCGCGACATATGGCGCTACAAAACGCATATGTCGTGCGACTTGGTCGCATCATCGTTCAACCGTTGCAGCCGTTGTACGACTGTTGCACCCGGAAACATGAAAATAATCGCACGATTACGTCTCACGACTGTTGTATCCTGGTGCAGTGGTCGTTCACCTCTCGTACGATTTTATATATTGCTTGCGACTCAAAGACAACACTTCTACAACAGGACGGAAAAAATATTTTCGAAAAAAAAAATTATCGCACGAGTGAGGCGCCAATTGTGAAAGGGGCTTTAGTCAGGATAGACTCTCCTTACATTCTGGGAGCAAAATTTACAAAAGATGTGGTAAAATATATTCAGACAATTCATTAAAGCAATTAATGTTTCTGTTAGATCATAGTGACAGGGAGCAGAGTCCGAATTAGGAATTTTCAAAAGGCAGAATCTATTTTCGCGTGTTTCAAACACTTTAAAATTCGTGTGATATTCACAGAATCTTTATTGGAATAAAGCAAATCGATCGAGCTTCTAGCATATCTAACAGAAAAAACAACACAAACAACAAAAAAAATAACCTAGATCACTTATGACCTTTACTCTAAATATTGTCGCAATAAAAAAGTTAGGAAAAACCTACCTACAAATTTCCCCCTTTCTTTTCTGATGTTTTCCATTTTTTTTTTCGATTTTATGCCCCATTCGATTGCCATCTGGTATTCCCCCGTTTAGATACACCACTGTATTCATACTCAAGGCAGAATGAATACAGAAAAAAAAATCTGAACTCGCATGACGTTAGCACATGCATAACTGCAACCTGTAAAAAAATGTTAACACCAGTGCAAACGCGCCAATATTCAGATCGCTATATGCATACTGTGAAACTGGCTGACAATACAGGAGTTAAAGGTTATTGTCATTATTTTCGCGACAGTAAGCTTTGCGATGTGATTCATACAATTTATCTGATTTTGAGGAAGTGATCACTGTTTAACATAGACGCATTGGATATAGCAGCGAATGAACTGAAGAAGTAAATCTTTCGTATCGCAACCCTTACTGGATGACTGGATTATCAGTTTAATAATTTTCCCGCTCCTCAAGGAGATTACGCATGCATCGTAGTAGGAGAGCAACCAACATTGAGATATCTCGGCTGGACCATATCAATACAACGATAAGTTGAAATAGCACTAAATAAAAGAAGAACATAATTAACATAAACATTTTCATGCTGTGTGTACCGAAATTTGTAGACCAGTAGTAGGCACATATCGGATCGTTTTGAAGAGGTGGCGCTGGGCTTATGAGCTTTAAAATATCCAGTGATAACACTATCACAATTATTGTAGTGAGATATATATCAGATGAACAACATATAGGTAGCATTCAACACCAAAATAATTGTTGAAAAGGGCATTGAATTCAAAGATGTGCGTTGGTCTCAATCAGTAGAATTGTTATCATGGATCCCAGTCATTTTGATGTGGCTCAGTTGTCGCTTAGAATAGAAGCAGGATTTAGGAAGGGTGAAAATGACAGTTGGACACCTCTCCAAAATGCTTCATATCATGGAGACATTCACACAGTTCAATATCTCATAAGTAGGGGAGTTGATCTCGAGAAGGTTGATGATAATGGATGTACACCACTTCACTTTGCTTCCAGTAATGGACATCTTGATGTTGTTCAGATTCTCATTAGTAAAGGAGCCGATGTTGGGAAGAGAGATGACAGCGGCAACACATCTCTACACATGGCATCAAGTAATGGCCATCTTGAAGTAGTTGAATATCTCACTAGTGAAGGAGCAGATCTTGAGAAGGCCAATAATGATGGGAATAACCCCCTCCACGAGGCATCATTCAATGGACATCTTGACGTTGTACAGCATCTGGTCAGTAAAGGTTCACATCTTGACAAGGGTGATAAAATTAACAGGACATCTCTACACAAGGCATCATTCAGTGGTCATCTTGAAGTAGTTCAATATTTCGTAAGCAAAGGTGCAGATGTTGAAAAGGCCGACAATAATGGATATACACCCCTCCACGATGCATCATACAGGGGTCATATTGAAGCAGTTCACTATCTCATTGGTGAAGGAGCAGATCTTAAGAAGGTAGATAATAATGGAAGAACACCTCTTCACTATGCGTCCTACAATGGTCATCTTGAAGTAGTTCAATATCTCACTAGTAAAGGAGCAGATCTCGAGAAGGCTGATGATAATGGGAGTACATCTCTTCACATGGCGTCAAACAATGGTCATCGTGAAGTAATTCAATATATCATTAGTGAAGGAGCAGATCTTGAAAAGACCGATAATAATGGAAGTACACCTCTTCACTGTGCATCATGCAATGGTCATCTTAAAGTCGTTCAATATTTCGTCAGCAAAGGTGCAGATGTTGAAAAGGCCGACAATAATGGAAATACACCCCTCCACGATGCATCATACAGGGGTCATATTGGAGCAGTTCATTATCTCATTGGTGAAGGAGCAGATCTTAAGAAGGCCGATAATAATGGAAGAACACCTCTTCACTATGCGTCCTACAATGGTCATCTTAAAGTAGTTCAATATCTCACTAGTAAAGGAGCAGATCTCGAGAAGGCTGATGATAATGGGAGTACATCTCTTCACATGGCGTCAAACACTGGTCATCTTGAAGTAATTCAATATCTCATTAGTGAAGGAGCAGATCTTGAAAAGACCGATAATAATGGAAGTACACCTCTTTACTGTGCATCATGCAATGGTCATCTTAAAGTCGTTCAATATTTCGTCAGCAAAGGTGCAGATGTTGAAAAGGCCGACAATAATGGAAATACACCCCTCCACGATGCATCATACAGGGGTCATATTGAAGCAGTTCACTATCTCATTGGTGAAGGAGCAGATCTTAAGAAAGCCGATAATAATGGAAGAACACCTCTTCAGTATGCGTCCTACAATGGTCATCTTGAAGTAGTTCAATATCTCACTAGTAAAGGAGCAGATCTCGAGAAGGCTGATGATAATGGGAGTACATCTCTTCACATGGCATCAAACACTGGTCATCTTGAAGCAGTTCACTACCTCATTGGTGAAGGAGCAGATCTTAAGAAGGCCGATAATAATGGAAGTACACCTCTTCACTGTGCATCATGCAATGGTCATCTTAAAGTCGTTCAATATTTCGTCAGCAAAGGTGCAGATGTTTAAAAGGCCGACAATAAAGGAAATACACCCCTCCACGATGCATCATACAGGGGTCATATTGAAGCAGTTCACTATCTCATTGGTGCAGGAGCAGATCTTAAGAAAGCCGATAATAATGGAAGAACACCTCTTCACTATGCGTCCTACAATGGTCATCTTGAAGTAGTTCAATATCTCACTAGTAAAGGAGCAGATCTCGAGAAGGCTGATGATAACGGGAGTACATCTCTTCACATGGCATCAAACACTGGTCATCTTGAAGTAATTCAATATCTCATTAGTGAAGGAGCAGATCTTGAAAAGACCGATAATAATGGAAGTACACCTCTTCACTGTGCATCATGCAATGGTCATCTTGAAGTAGTTCAATATTTCGTCAGCAAAGGTGCAGATGTTGAAAAAGGCCGACAATAATGGAAATACACCCCTCCACGATGCATCATACAGGGGTCATATTGAAGCAGTTCACTATCTCATTGGTGAAGGAGCAGATCTTAAGAAGGCAGATAATAATGGAAGTACACCTCTTCACAAGGCATCATACAATGGTCATCTTGATGTAGTTCGATTTATCACTAGTGTAGGAGCAGATCTTGAGAAGGCCGATAATGATGGCAGTACACCCCTCCACGATGCATCACACAGTGGTCATCTTGAAGTAGTTCAATATTTTATCAGCAAGGGGGCAGATGTTGAGAAGGGTGATAGTATTGGCAGAACACCTCTTCACAAGGCATCATACAATGGTCATCTTGATGTAGTTCAGTTTCTCACTAGCGAAGGAGCAGATCTCGAGAAGGCTGATGCTAATGGAAATACACCTCTTCACAAGGCATCATACAGAGGCCATCTTAAAGTAGTTCAATATCTCATCAGCAAGTGGGCAGATGTTGAGAAGGGTGATAGTATTGGCAGAACACCTCTTCATTTGGCATCATACAATGGTCAACTTGAAGTAGTGCAATATCTCACTAGTGAAGAAGCAGATCTTGAGAAGGCTGATAATAATGGAAATACGCCTCTTCACAAGGCATCATACAGAGGCCATCTTAAAGTAGTTAAATATCTCATCAGCAAGCGGGCAGATCTTGAGAAGGGTGATAGTATTGGCAGAAAACCTCTTCACAAGGCATCATACAATGGTCACCTTGATGTAGTTCAATTTCTCACTAGTGAAGGAGCAGATCTTGAGAAGGCCGCTAATGATGGCTGTACACCCCTCCACGATGCATCACACAGTGGCCATCTTGAAATAGTACAATATCTCATAAGTGAAAGAGCAGATCTTGAGAAGGCCGCTAGTGATGGCTGTACACCCCTCCACGATGCATCATACAGTGGTCATCTTGAAGTAGTTCAATATTTTGTCAGCAAAGGGGCAGATGTTGAGAAAGGTGATAGTATTGGCAGAACACCTCTTCTCTATGCATCGTACAATGGTCATCTTGAGGTGGTTCAATATCTCACTAGTGAAGGAGCAGATCTGGAGAAGGCTGATAATGATGGCAGTACACCCCTCCACGATGCATCATACAGTGGTCATCTTGAAGTAGTTCAATATTTTGTCAGCAAAGGGGCAGATGTTGAGAAGGGTGATAGTAATGGCAGAACGCCTCTTCACTATGCGTCGTACAATGGTCGTCTTGATGTACTTCAGTATCTCACTAGTAAATAGGCAGATCTTGAGAAGGCCGACAATATTGGAAGTAGACCTCTTCACAAGGCATGACGTAATGGTCATCTCGCAGTAGTTAAATATCTCACATGTACAGGAGCAGATAGTGAGAAGGCCAATAATAATGGAAGTACACCTCTTCACAAGGCATCATACAATGGTTATCTTGACGTTGTACAGCATCTCGTCATTAAGGGGGCGGATGTCGAGAGGGGTGATCGTACTGAGAAAACATCTCTTCATAATGCATCATACAATGGTCATCTTGAAGTAGTTCAATATCTCACTAGTAAAGGAGCAGATCTCGAGAAGGCCGATGCTAATGGAAATACACCTCTTCACAAGGCATCATACAGAGGCCATCTTAAAGTAGTTCAATATCTCATCAGCAAGGGGGCAGATGCTGAGAAGGGTGATAGTACTGGCAGAACACCTCTTCACAAGGCATCATACAATGGTCATCTTGAAGTAGTGCAATATCTCACTGGTGAAGAAGCAGATCTTGAGAAGGCTGATATTAATGGAAATACACCTCTTCACAAGGCATCATACAGAGGCCATCTTAAAGTAGTTCAATATCTCATCAGCAAGGGGGCAGATGTTGAGAAAGGTGATAGTACTGGCAGAACACCTCTTCATTTGGCATCATACAATGGTCATCTTGAAGTAGTGCAATATCTCACTGGTGAAGAAGCAGATCTTGAGAAGGCTGATAATAATGGAAATACGCCTCTTCACAAGGCATCATACAGTGGCCATCTTAAAGTAGTTAAATATTTCATCAGCAAGGGGGCAGATCTTGAGAAGGGTGATAGTATTGGCAGAACACCTCTTCACAAGGCATCATTCAATGGTCATCTTGATGTAGTTCAATTTCTCACTAGTGAAGGAGCAGATCTTGAGAAGGCCGCCAATGATGGCTGTACACCCCTCCACGATGCATCACACAGTGGCCATCTTGAAGTAGTTCAATATCTCATTAGTGAAAGAGCAGATCTTGAGAAGGCCGCTAATGATGGAAGAAGACCTCTTCACAAGGCATCATACAGTGGTCATCTTGATGTAGTTCAATTTCTCACTAGTGAAAGAGCAGATCTTGAGGAGGCCGCTAATGATGGCTGTACACCCCTCCACGATGCATCATACAGTGGTCATCTTGAAGTAGTTCAATATTTTGTCAGCAAGGGGGCAGATGTTGAGAAGGGTGATAATATTGGCAGAACAGCTCTTCACAAGGCATCATACAGTGGTCATATTGACGTTATAGAATATCTCGTCAACAAAGGAGCAGATCCCAAGGAGCTGGATAATGATGGTCGCACACCTCTTTCCCTTGCATCTGATCAGGGACATCTTGACGTAGTTCTGTACTTCCGTTATAAACAACAGCAGAATTATTATGGTAAGGTCATGTGATAGTTTGTATGCACCGCAATATTCGTTTCAATTTCTTTTTGGAGATATTTTTTTCAATTTAGCAAATCACTGTACTGGATCAGTGGTAATAACCAAACAAGAGTGAAGCTGATATGATTAGCTTAACCACTACGTCCGTGAATATTGGACAATTTCTTTTAATTTTGCCACCTATCTCTTCTTTGAAGAAAATAACCAAGAGACCGCTTAAATATTGATATTATAAAAATGCAACATGGCAGAGTGTCTTTTCAAGTACTCACGGTCTTTTAAAAGCATGTACAGTCAATAAGACACACTAAAATTCCCAATTAATTACTAAACTATTGAAAAAAAAAATCATAATCCTCACTGAGGTGAAGATTTTTTTAAATATTTTTTTTTCTTAGATTTAGCATACACCTGAAAAAGGGATTCACCTAATACTATTCCTTTCTAGATCAAGGCCATGCTTCAAGAAAGGAAAGTGGAGCGATAGTCGAACAGGTGGATCAAGAACTTAACGAGCAATCGGCGAAACCCAGAAATGTAAAAGAACATGTACAACAGTGCGACTTGGACTCTTCATCTGATCCTAAAACAATCGTGGAACAGAATTCCCTGGGTGCTGGTGCTTCCAGAGACGAATCAATTCAGAGAGTGATTCGCCTTGAGTCGTATCAGATTGAGGTCCAACTTCCTCCAAGTGAGCCTTGGGGTGTTGAAGACATCACTGTCCGAGCCATAACTGAAGTTCCACCTCAGCTGTTGGATATGTTACAGGAGAAAGAAGCAATCATCTGTGTTGGTCTTGAGATGACACCATCCGATGCAAAGTTCAGCAAACCAGTCAAAGTGACGATGCCCCACTCAGCCATTTTCACGAGACTCCATACTGCATCAATTGGAACGTACTACAGGACAGACAGTAAGCATATTAAGCTCGTATACAACTTACAGTATCATTCCTTGTATTTACATTTATTCACTGTAACCATCATGACATAGGGAAGTATTTATATAATCTACATTTGTAAAATGTCTTTCACAATCCGAAATGAAAGATAACTGACTTTCCTCTCCTCAAATGTGTAACTGCTTTTTAAAATGCGCTTCAGATCGGTGTTATTTGCAAGCTCAGTGCAACACGCACACACATATGCACACGAATCCTCACACGCGCGCGCACAAAAAGGCAGCTTGCTCTCCCCTCGCGTCTGCGTTTCCTGTGATTTGCTTGTTTTTATGTTTGTCCACGTAGAACAAATTCCAGTTCCAGATATCGTGGATTTATAAACGATTGTTTTTTGTTTGTTTGTTTGTTTGTTTTTCTCTTAAAAGGCTCCCATAGCTTCTCGTTGATTACTTTTGCACATGGTGACCCTCGTTGTGTCGTAAGAGAGAGAGACCTTGATCTCTACATCGATCACTTCTCAGAATGGTGGATCATTGCTTTTATCACCAGGACATTCTTTGGCAAACGTGTCATCTGTACACCGTTTGTTCCTGAATCAACCCCAAGAAACGATGAACATCTATTGTGGCTCTGTATCAGAGATAATAACAAGCAAGCAAAGGTAGCAAAGAGAAGGGAAAGCCATACCAAGTGTATCAATTAGTAATTTATTTCCTTTGTCTAACAAACATAAATGTACCGTGTTTTACATAAGCTCAAAAGTGTATCGAGTCACCGTTGCTCTCATATACAACAATCAAATATACATCATAACTAGCTTCAGGGCATGTATGTGTATTGAGTCAATACTTAGAGAGTAGGAGAAAAGGAGAGAGCTTTATTAATATTTTTTTTTCAAGGAGGAGAGATATTAAGACCTTTGCCTACAGAAATTACAAGGTATTGTAACTAATTATTCACATCATCCTTATAACACATTGTAGATTAAACAGATGTTTAACTTTATTGCCATACTTTCAATAAAACAAATAACACCACGCTCATAAAATAAGTATGGTAACATCTTCACTTTGTGAAATCAGTTATAGGACAAGAAAAGAACGTTTCCAGATAAATACACCCAATATTCTGGAGACTGAAATTCTCAGAAATGTAAAGGAGCTTCCGTATCCCTCCCGGTATGTATACATGAGAAAACGTAACTTCTCTTGGCAGCTGACGAAAGAAAACTTTTTAGCTATCATAATTCTTTAGAACCCTGAAGGCGTATGAAGTCGTAACGTATTTTCCTTTATACCCTTTTCTAATTTTGCTTTTATTTGCGTGATCTATAATAATCAAATATCTTCCTCTTTTCGAAACTAATCAGCCCAAACCTGGATACCTGGCACCGATCAACGGAGAGGAGTTTTTCATCGCATGGCGTTCTGGAGAACTTAGAGTAACCTGCATTGCAGACAACAAGGACATTTGTATTAATGTGAGTTGACCATTTAAGTAACATGCATTGCAGACAACAAGTACATTGGTATAAATGTGAGTTGACCATTTAGAGTAACCTGCATTGCAGACAACGAAGACATTGGTATAAAAGTGAGTTGACCATTTAGAATAACCTGCATTGCAGACAACAAGGACACTGGTATAAATGTGAGTAGACAACTTAAAGTATCCTGCATTGCAGACAAAGCCATTGGTATAAAGGTGAGTTGACCATTTAAAGTATCCTGCATTGCAGACAGCAAGGACATTGGTATAAAGGTGAGTTGACCATTTAGAATAACCTGCATTGCAGACAACAAAGACATTGGTATTAATGTGAGTTGACCATTTAAAGTAACATGCATTGCAAACAAGCGCATTGGTATAAAGGTGAGTTGACCATTTAAAGTATCCTGCATTGTAGACAACAAGGATATTGGTATAAAGGTGAGTTGACCATTTAGAGTAACCTGCATTGCAGACAACAAAGACATTGGTATAAAGGTGAGTTGACCATTTAAAGTAACATGCATTGCAGACAAGAACATTGGTATAAAAGGTGAGTTGACCACTTGAAGTAACCTGCATTACAGACAACAGGGACATTGGTATAAAGGTGAGTAGGCAACTTAAAGTATCCTGCATTGCAGACAAGGACATTGGTATAAATGTGAGTTGACCATTTAGAGTAACCTGCATTGCAGACAACGAAGACATTGGTATAAAAGTGAGTTGACCATTTAAAGTATCCTGCATTGCAGACAACAAGGACACTGGTATAAATGTGAGTAGACAACTTAAAGTATCCTGCATTGCAGACAAAGACATTGGTATAAAGGTGAGTAGGCAACTTAAAGTATCCTGCATTGCAGACAGCAAGGACATTGGTATAAAGGTGAGTTGAGTATTTAGAATAACCTGCATTGCAGACAACAAAGACATTGGTATTAATGTGAGTTGACCATTTAAAGTAACATGCATTGCAAACAAGCGCATTGATATAAAGGTGAGTTGACCATTTAAAGTATCCTGCATTGTAGACAACAAGGACATTGGTATAAAGGTGAGTTGACCACTTAAAGTAACCTGCATTACAGACAACAGGGACATTGGTATAAAGGTGAGTAGACAACTTAAAGTATCCTGCATTGCAGACAAAGACATTGGTATAAAGGTGAGTTGACCATTTAAAGTATCCTGCATTGCAGACAGCAAGGACATTGGTATAAAGGTGAGTTGACCATTTAAAGGTAACCTGCATTGCAGACAACAAAGACATTGGTATTAATGTGAGTTGACCATTTAGAATAACCTGCACTGCAGACAACAAAGACATTGGTATTAATGTGAGTTGACCATTTAAAGTAACATGCATTGCAAACAAGCGCATTGGTATAAAGGTGAGTTGACCATTTAAAGTATCCTGCATTGTAGACAAGGACATTGGTATAAAGGTGAGTAGACAACTTAGAGTAACACGCATTGCAGACAACAAGGACATTGGTATAAAGGTGAGTTGACCATTTAGATTCCAAACAGACTGATTCTTGCCCATTCAGTCTAAAATATTTCCTGTTCTGACAGGAAAAAGCTCTTAAAAAACACTTATGTACTAAAATTCAGCTGCTTGCTTTGGTTATCAATTTCTTCTCAGATAGTTCGTCTGATTTCAGTTTCATGGAAATGTCTTATGCCTCATTGAGCAAAATAGATTAGCAAATTATGCAAATGAGAAAACAAGTTTAGGACTCTGTCATTGCTCCTAGGAGTATGGGATACCTAATTTGGCATAAGCTCCTGTTAGTTAGTGACGTCCTGAAGATATGTGCCCAGTTTCATGAAATAACTCACTGTAGAAGGAACAAAAATCATCAATGAAAAAAGGTCAAACTTCACTTTCCTTAAACCTCTGCTTCCTGATTTTACATAAGGTAAGTGGTGGATGATTGCAATATTTAACAACGTGATATTAGCTTTTACCTTATGTCTTCCTTCACAGAAGAGGCAGGAAAAAGTGTTCCATACATCACCTGAAGTCAACATACCATTCGTCGTGAATACTAAGTCTACATCTTCAGACAAATCCAAAGTCTTCATTCAGTTCATTTTGGAACAAAGTGCAATGATAGACATCATTTGTCCAATTGCTTTTACAGGTAATAAAAACCACTTTTGACCTGTTGATTAGTGAATCCCCAAATTTCCACAGACTTAAGAAAGAGATCACCTGTGGAGCGTTTCATGAAAGGACTTGTCGGATGTTATTTTTTTCCGACAAAGTCTATTTTATCCGACAGTTACCATAGTAACGATGCTTCTCAGCCAATCAAAATCAAGGAAAGATGTCAAATGTTGATGAAACGCTCACCAGGTTCCCTTATGCAGCGTGTTTAATGTGGTTCCTTCAATCCAGCTTTCAGGTTTAAGTTTGAAAAAATAAAAGGAAGAGGAAGAAAAGATGAAGGAAGAGTAGAGTGAGGTGAAAAGAAAGCGAAAGAAAATAATTTAAGAAAAAAGTAAGGAGCACGACGAAAATCAATGAAGAAGATAAAAAGAAGAAGGAGTTGATGATGAAAAAGAAGAAGAAGGTGAAAAGAAAACGAAGGAAAAAAAGGCAAAAAATAAGAGGAGCAGGAAAAAAAATAACTAAGAAGATGAAAAAAAAAAAAAGAATTAGCGGGAAAAAGAAATAAAAAAACTTTGTACCATAGCTTTAATTAGGGAATGAGTACGAACACGGTAACACAAAACACAATTGCATGAAATAATATGTTGTTATCACAAGATCTTATTAATATAATAAAACTCACATTCTTAAAATCAATGTCCTTCCAAACAGAAAGGTGCTTCAAGTCAAACAATTAGTCTGAATATACAGAAGGCTGTTAATTTTGTTCAGGCGTTTTATCGGTCTAAGTCTCCGTAAAAAGTCATCACATAATTATATTACTTTGATTTTTTACCCACCAATATATCTGAGTATAAATTTACATTTCACTAACATCCCCATTGTTTCCTATTAACATGCCAAATGCTAGAAATCATTGTAAGTGAAATCTTTTTCGTTTTTACTCCATTTCAAATCAGACTTCAAAGATGAAAGCGTTCAGGCTTTTTCATCCCTTGATTCTGTTCAATCACACTCATCCAGAGAAGAATCACAAACTCCAGAGACTCTCGGTAGAACTGATTCCCCAGGTAAGCACCCCCCCCCCCTTGCCCTCTCACCATTCGAAGTCCTCCCCTTCGTCCAGCTCTGTCTATACAGCCTGTTCTCGAAGATGTTAGTCATTAAAACGTAGACCTGAATAAGTTATTATTGGAAAGCTGCATTGATAATATAGTGATTATCCTTTGTTTTGATTTGACACGTTAAGACACGAAAACAACTAGAAGTCGGAATACATTGTAAAAGAAATACATGCACTATCATAAAAATTGTGATTTATTAGTAAAAGACGTTCCTTAAACGTTTTTTTTTTTTCATTTCAGAAAAAAGTTTCTACAGTTTAAAGTAGGTGCTTATAAGAGATTTCTTTAATATGTTATAGTGTTTTTGTTTCTTTTTTTGTTTCTTTTTTTCTTTTTGCATCTCAGATCCTCCTCATCAAGATGAAATTGACAGGTAATTTTTTAAAACTTCATTTTGTATCTACTTTTTGCTGCATCCTTTTTAAGTTATAGTGGTTTATAATTGTCCAAGCAGTTCACTGATCGTACAAAAAAGAGGGTTTGGCTGCAATGAGAGATTTCATTGTTTGCTATGTTATTGTCTCAGTTCTGTAGAATCACCGGAAGTTACAGATATGCAGTTGCTGTCACTCTCAAGAGAACTCCTTCCAAGTCAATTCTGCGATATGTACGTTGCTCTAGGGATTGCAGCAGCTCGTGCAGAAGGCATCAAATGCACGAATAACAGCTATCCAGAGATATACATGCAGCTACTACAGCTGTGGAAGGCAGAGTCCAGGAGAACCTTGGCAGACTTGGACCAGGTTCTTGAGAAGGCTAAGGCTAAAGGTCTTAGGTTCAAATATAAACTATAGTGTCAAGGCAAAGAACTAACGACTGTTCAGAGATATGGTCTAGATAACAAGCAGCTGTCAGCTGACGTAAAAAATGAGGATTTCTGCACCAATGCGATAAAGCCAATAATCGCATTCCTATAATGTTTTAATGCTTACAGTGGAGAAATGACCCTTATATGCAGTTTCACAACCAGGGCCGTGTTACCATTAATGATAATTTTGCCATCAAATGTAACTTCCATGTAAGCCTTGAATTGCAACAATGATGCCATACCACTGATTGCAGAGTTAAAGGGGGTACCCAATGCTGAAACAATGTTAGTTCATTTAAAAGAGCGTGATTTCATTAGCAGAAAATCATCTGCCTAAAGTTTTTTAAAAAGACGTGTTGCCAAGGAAACCCCAAAATGTGGTAAGATTTCAGGATATTTTTGACCCCTCAGCTGAGACCCAGTTTCAACTGGGTACCCACTTTGACGTCAAAATGACGTAAAAGTGGGTACCATGTCGCGCAATTCTAGCAAAATGCGCGCAAGGTATAATGCATATTGTACAGTCAAGCGCGTAGCACAACTGCAATGCGCGAAGCCGGGTACCCACTTTGACGTCATACCCCATCCTCAAATTTTTTGGTCAGCTCTTCACTTTTTATGAGAGAATTAGCCAAAATGCATTGATTTCGATTGAAAATCATCAAATTTCTAATGTTATTATTCTTATAATTCCATTCTCGATCATATATCAAAAAATTGTTTACCATTGTGTAATCACTTTAAGGGTAAAGTTCTATGCAGCGGAGCCCAGGTTTTGCTATTGTTGTCGTTATTATCATAATCATTATTTTTATCATTATCAAATATTTATAATTGTGATTATTAACGTTTGCGTAATTTTAATGATGTTGGTTTTCGCTGGGATGATGATGAGGATGAGGATGATTATTATTGTTATCACTATTAATATCATTGTTACTCTTACTGTTGCTATTATAATGTACAGATAAGAATGGTGAAACAACAGGAAAAGGGGTTATGTGTAGTTTAGTGAGTGCGTCATGCAAGGTTTTGCATCCCACTAAACAAGACCCGCTGCAGATCTCAACAAACAAAATGCGTCAAACTCAGAACTGAGAGTATGGCAAGCAGTCCCGAGACGTATCAATCAGAATTAATCACACCCCTTAAAAGAGAACATAACTTCCCATGTAACTTCATACTCAGAATAAACTGAAAGCACACGCCTTTCATATATTATACTGCAGATATTCTGTTACATGAATGTACAAAATTGTACAAAATTATTCCATAACAACGGTGTATCAAGGGTATTGTTTAAACTGATGTCCACACAAGAGAGTACCCCTTTACTGTTTCGCTAGCTTCTGTTGGATATTTTGATACTACTATTACAGCTTTAGAAAACAAAATCCCCTTAGAGTTTGGCAGACTTAAGATAAACGATTTTGAAATACAAGCTTCCAAGCCGTATAGGCCTACCAAACACAGAAAGAGCCCTAGCCATGCATGTATAGTTTATATGTCTTGATACAGTGGTTTATTCAATCAACTCTCAGTCGAATCATTTACTATAATGCTTCTTCCCTTCTGTTGCTTTTCTTATTCATACCTGCAGGCCTTTCACTTGGTATATCCAGATATGTAATACCAAATTATAATCTCAGTCGAATCATTTAATATAATGCTTCTTTTCTTCTGTTGATTTTCATATCTATACTCTCCAGGCCTTTCACTTGGTGTACTCAGATATGTAATACAAATTTGTAATGCTCAAATTTATCCACATATTGCTATATTTTCAATTTAGTTTGTCGAAGAAGACTGTAGATACTGATGTATTGAATACACATTCATGTATTTCTATGTTGTTTTATATTTCTATGCTTCCATAGGAATGAAGAATAAATGACATGAAAATCAAGTTGTTACAGTGTAACCTTGTTATAATTGCTATAGTAAACCTTATAGTAAGGGATATTAACAAAATTTGATTTCTTCACCAATTTGATCTTCTTTTTTTTTTTGTTGTTCTGATAGCATTTACTGTTAATTTATGCGTATTTGTACATATGAATATTTTTGCATAAATAAGTGATTAAATTCAGTGGGTCCTGTAGGGAAAAATGAAACTTGTCACAACAAATGTATTTGGAAAGTTTGGAATATTTTCATGCTTCTTGAATTTCTAACTCCATATGCACCAGTAGTCTGGATCCAAGGTACGGGGTTGCATGAATAAGCATAAATTTGCATGAAGATGTGATTTAAAGCAATAGGCTCTTTGGAAAAAAAAATTGCTAGCATAAAAAAACAAATACACATGGGAAGTTTCGACCAATATCAATCACTTTGAAATTTTTGCATTTTTTATAGGAATGTTTTACTCTGTGTAATTTGCATAATTTGGCATAAATTTACATGAAGATAAAGTTTGATCCAATTGGTCCTGTGGGGAAAAAATGAAACTCTTATCATAACAAGTACATATACAAAGTTTGGTGCTTTTGTAAAGGCCGTCCCCAAACCTCCCAAATTTGGGATTAACAGACCTGGCTATTAAAGTATTTTAAAGAAACCAAACATTGTATTCAGATGCACTCGTTCACAATTATTTGCCCATTCAAGCCCGAGTTTTTAATCCTTAAAGGGGCTTAATATTGATATACACATATGTCTTGTTCTTTGTTTTTTGTTTTTTTTTTTTTTGGTTTGTTTCCATCATTATATAAACAACATTATTCCATGCATGTTCTTTCCACCGTATACATGTTCAGAGAAATCTGGATGCTCAATTGCTCATATCCATTTTATCTCACTTTAGGTCTACTACTATAATTCATTAGGTTAAATGTCGATTGTTCAATTGATATACACAAATTTCTTCTTTTTATTTTCCTCATGATATGAATTACATAGTGCCCTTTCTTTCCATAATATTATGTTCTGTATCTATTTCATTTCACTTTAGGTCTACCACTATAGCTTGTCAATATAATGGTACGGAGGCATAAAGTGATTAAAATATGATGTGAGACGATGAGAGACAAAATAAAGAACACGCTCAGAAATCAAGATCTCTGAAAGTTGAAGTCCAGTTTATTATCGAAAATAAATGAAAACAAATTCGCTCTGTGCTCACACTCAAATTGCCCCAACTGGCTTAGTTTTGAAAGTAAAAGTGTAAAAAATATCAATTCCTCGGAGGCTGAACGAAGAGCAACATAAATGATGACCAAACGAAACCGTGATCTAAACAGTGGCCTCGAGCCACCACTTTAACTCTCCTTAAATACTCCACGAGCAAATCCAGTACTTCAGCCCAATGTGCCTTCAACTTCCAAAAGCCCCACCAATCATGGGATAGCACCCAAACTCCTATTAACCAATTAGAGAACAGCCAAAACCAGATGAGCTCACATAAACAAAAGATCACGCGCCGTGGCTGAGCTTAAAATAGGCGGAGTTTTCATCTCCTAGAATATTTGATTTGCTTTGATTTGATTTTTATTGTTTACTTCTGCAATTACATCATTCGTATATAAAACATTTTCCATAACATAACAAACATAGTATATTGAGAACCTTTTTTTTGGCATGAATCATAACTAAATGTACTAAAATTATCATTACAAACAAAACTGATCTCATACCAAATTAGTTAACATTTACAATTTGCAGGAGAAGGATTGTCATCATAAGCAGATTGCTTGAAAAAATGACAACCCCAGGTTAGAACTCATTGATTAATATAATACATTAATACAGCAGAATCGATAAACAGTACATTTCATGAAAAACAGCAGTAATGTAATTTGAGCAATGAAGATGGAGATGATAAGGATGAAGATGATGGTGAAATGGTGAAGATGAAGGCGATGGAGAGGATGATGGTGATGATGCTTTAATTTGGGTCACATTAAAGATTTAGGAACTCAGGAAGCATCTCTTGTCTACTGAATATGGTGAATACTAATTTAAGAAAACACCTTTTGTCTACCAAAGTACCATGAATACCACTACACTGTCTGCATACTCAAACAGATGTCCACCTTTTCAATTCAAAATACCTCTGAAACATCCCTCTGAATAACTCAACTATTTGTCTTTTTTAAAGAAGCTTTTTGCCTTTATTCAGATTTTTCAATATAAATCATAAGTTACTTTCAATACAATGTTAACATGATTTTCAATAAATATTCATTAGAAAACAATTTCAATAATAATACAGTACAAATTCAACAATCTGAATAAAGTTTTCAAAATATAAAAAAGTAAAAGGTGAAAGGTGCTGCTTTACAACAACAAAAACTCAATCTCTTAACTTTATATAAATAAAATAACCCGGTGCCCCACATCTCTTACTGCTATAACGCCCCCTTGAGGTCATTGTTGCGTCCCACTGCATTAATTCTAATGTGCATTGTAAAGTACCCGATGCACACATAATTTGTATAATATACATTGATATATTTGAGGTGTTAGTATATTATATTTATCACACTTTTACAGCACGTTAAGGGAAAGGGCACTAATGATGAAAGGGGCATGTAATTTGTAAGGGGCAGCTGGAGGGTAAAAAAGGGAAATGATAGGCAGGTAAAAAGGCAATTGTTGATAAGGAAAAGGGTCTATTTTAAATAGAGAAGGATAACCAATCATGTGTCAAAATGAATATTTGTCATGGGTTAAAAGAGGGTTTTCTTGGTGCTTGGAAAAGTTTGTTTGCAATCTTTCTCTCCACCCCCCCCCCTGCCCGCCTCTCGGGAGTTAGTTAAATATTTCAAAATATCGGCTGAACTTCAAAAACCTTTATGTTTTAACCTTAAACAACACATAATTTGACAGGCCATTACCTTAAAATCCTGAAGAGTGCATGAGGCAATCCAACATTAAAGAACACGTCACAAAAACAAGTAAAAATAATAACAAATAGGGTAAAGAATGGCATAACTTACTGGTTCAAAAAGATACCTTTAGAAGGACTAAAACTTCTTGCCAATGCATTAATTTTTGCCTCTTTTTTTCTAATGCATGGAATAACTGTTCACAAAATGTCGAAGATATAATCTTTTAAACAACACAAGAAAATGACCAGAGTAATGTGGGGGCTTACGTGAAAAAACATAACTCAAGAAAAATTTTCCTTCACTCAAGTCAGTTAATACCATTGACAGGTGGAGTTTTCGAAGTGCAGGACGGTTTATTCTGTTTTTACACATCAAACTCCAATTCATATATTTTTAAAACCAAATGCTAGCATAGTAAGGGAACGAGTTGTGCATAAAATGCAGGCTTAATCGCAAACTAAGACTCAAATGGAAATATAATTATTTTATACCAATGCAGCACTCTGGAACGGTTCACCAAATTACGTGAGAAAGGCACATCAATTTCCCTCTTTGGCTTTGTTTTCTGCAGTATTTGTTTCAATCCTTCAGCTGGTCCATTTTGCAATGTGTTAATTTTATTAAGTGTAAATGAAAATGTTGTTTGTTAAGTTTAACTGAACAAACAGGTTTTCAATATCATTTCGTATGCCTACTCTTTTTAATTTTGTTTTAGGGTCTGCATGGTAAGCTGTGTTTGATTACTGATGAAGCCACCTTAAAAGATATTATAATTACATGAATAAATAACATATTATGTAACCATAATCAGGAGGTCTATACGAGCAAAAAAAAAGCAACAATACACTTAATGTGAAGTCTGTTAAAAGTAATTTTTTTTACTGGTTAAGATTCTTGATCGTTACTACAGCAGGCCTGTATGGGTGGAATACCGGGCTATAAATGGTTGAGGCCTATTACGCATGTTATGAAAGGTATTATCCCAAAAGTGGTAGGTATGTGCCGCGGGCGAGACAAAAAACGGGGGCTTTGGAACGGGCTTATTGTGAAAAGGAGGGTCTTCGGAACGGGCTTCGGAACTACAAATGTTTGTGAAAACGGGGGTCTTTGGAACGGTTCGCCTGCGTGTGAGTGCGTATGTATCCCTATGGAACGGGCATAGGGGCATGCAGCTAGCCCGGCGGCACGGCCGCCGGGTGCACTCGCGCAGAGGCGATGGTCGGACAGCGCTCTGCGGGCCGCTTTTCACCAAAAATGCAGCTCATTGTAGCGGATCAATGCGGCCGGAACGGCGTAACGAAAAACCTGCGAAGCTTTGGAACGGATTTCTCTCTTCTTTTTTCTCGATGAGAAGAAAATGCTATGCTTTGGAACGGCTTTCCTTGTTCTTTTTCTCAATAAGGTAAAAATGCTATTCTTTGGAACGGAAATTTGAGTGTAAAAATGGGGGTCTTCTCCGCGGCACATACCCACCACGCATTATATACTGAGTGCCCCCCCCCCCCCCGGGGGTATTATAGATCACATTCAAGAGTACTCCCGAATTATTCATCTCATCTCTGGAACGGTTCACTAAATTACATGAGAAAGGCACCATCAATTTCCCTCCCCTCACAGCTATTATGTTTAATCAGTAGTTTCAGTTGAAAATGCATGTGACACCTGTCCCACATATTTCAGATAACAGCAGTGAAGGGATGTTCTTTTGACTACCAGAACCATTGTGATGGGTAGAATGAAAGGTTGTTTATTTTGTCGGCTTTCTTTGTCCGCCATTTTCATAGTGCCTATTTCTAAAGGGGAAAACAAATCTCACCAGTGTAAAAAGAGGAATGGTAAAATTAGAGATAAAATTGCGAAAGATCCAAGTGCGTAAGCATGACACCAACTTATATCGTGTACCTCATTGTTTGTATGTATGGCTGATCGCTTATGCTGGAAGGCTTGGAATTTTGGCTATAAAAATGTATTATGTTGACTTCATCATACAATCAGTGACGTAGCTAGAGTTTACGGCGCCCAGAGCAAACAATAAAATTGAGTCCTTCAGCCCCCAAATAGAAATAATTCATGCGGTATTACACAACTCAACATTTTTGACGTGCGTTCGCTGGATTTGTGGCCAAACTTTAATTTTAAAAATAGCATTTAGCAAAGCGACTGTAAGATTTTATTTTGTGTGCGTGTGTGTGTGTGTGTGTGTTTGCATTTTCACCCCTCAAAATCCAATTTTTAAAGCCTACTAAAAAGCCTACACTTAAATGGAGCACTTGCTACCTAGCATTAGAGTTTCTTTCAAAAATTTTACGAACTACCCTGATAGCAGAGACTGGTAAGAATAACATCATATTTACGTCTTTTTAAAGTCGTGTCATACGTCTTATTTACGTATTATATATTCGTCTTTAAGACGATACTTTGCACCAGCACACGACGTAAAATAAGACGTCATATTTTTACGTCAATTTTACATCATATTGGTCGGAAAAACCCGTCTTTATGACGTCTTTACGACCCAAAGGAAGCTCACAGACTGGTAAAAATCACATCGTAAAGACGTCAAGTCAAAGCTTCAAAGCTGGTTTATAAAATATTTTAGAATGTATTCAACATTATGACGTTTTTCTTTCTTAACGTTCTAGCCTATACATCGTCCCATACTAGCCCTATATCCTAACATCCTACATCCTATACCTAACTACTGATGCTTTGTATCGACATTACTATATATATGGACTGTAGTGTAGTACTTGAAAAAAACAGTTAGAAATTACAATTTCTTGATACATTCTGAAATACCCTGCCCATGTAATTAACTGAATGGTGTTCAACATGGAAGTACATTGTTCATTAAATCAGCAGTGCAATCATTGAATAAAATGTTAAAATTCAAGTGTTATCTCTCTTTTTTCACGAAGTTTAGTCATTTCTGGTCATTCATGAATATTCATGAATCACGATCAACTATCACGACGTAAAACTGACGTAAACACGTCATGTTATGGTCTTGAAAAAAACTGTTATAAAGTGGGAAATAATTGACGTAAAAATACGTCTTATTCCGGTCTTTAAAAAAGACGTTAAAAAGCGGTAAATGTTTGACGTAAAATGTATGTCATCTTATGTTCAAACAAAATTTGAGAAAATTTTGGTTACATAAAGACGTCATAAAGTTGTCGTAAAATAGTCGTGTATACGACATATGACGTGTGGACCAGTTTATGACCAGTTCTTGACGTCTTAAAGACGCCCGTTCTGCTATCAGGGTTAAAGCACTTTCTTTACAACTTTTTCACAGTCTGATCCAAGCATCCACTTATTTTTTCTCTGTTTTGTTTTAATGGGGTCAGTAGTGCTCATTTTTCTTTTCTTTTCTTTTCATAGGGAGGAGGGACCCCCTGACTATTTCCTTAATTACTGTTGACCTCACATTTCGTTCCAATTAGCAGGATTAGAACTTTGCATTATCTAACTCTTATATTCACAAAATAGAATTATGCCTATGCATGCAGTATGCATTTATGTCATTTGGCAATTAATCTGCATTTTGCCACTCTCCACCCAGGTGAAGATGGGTACGGGCAGGAAGAAATTCCTAAAATGCTTTGAGCATTGAAATTGGTAGTCTAGCTGAGCCGGGGTATAATATTGAGAGCGCCTTGAGCACCTCTGTTTAGTGAATACGTGCGGTGTATAAATATCCCGTACTAATTTGATACCTGGAAATTAACTGATTACCTTCTTCATTGTATGCAAGGGAGCGTAGCGACGGAGCGGAAGATTTTATATTTTTTTGAACAGTCAAACATGTTTTAGAGCACATTAGGAAAGTCTTCACAATCTGTTGTCCCGGTCCGTTGTAGGCTTAACTCATTATTTTCAACATGCACTTGTGTTCCAAACTTGCGTCTGGACAATCCTTTGCAAAATCTCCCGGGGAGCAGCCTTTCAGAGCGAGACATTATTTCTAATATTCAACTATTTTCTGGCACTATTTCCTTCAAAAAATGATTATGTATATCAATTCCATAAATAGTTTTGGATATTGATTACTGAAGCACTGAAACTAAAAGGTATCATTTCCTCATCTCCCTTTCAGCTTTAAAATCTTGAAAGGTGATGTAATTTACTCTTCCCATTTTTCCAAGAAAAAATGAGTTTTGAAAGGTATTTATTCCTCCGTATCGATATTTGGAAACTAATAGTGGGCGTCATGATGTACTTTAAACTCTTGCTTTTGAAATGTAATTAAAATGACACCACTCTCGCTTTTCAGCTTCGAAATCTTGAAAGGTAGTGTGACTATTCTCACTTTTCTAAGAAAAATGAAAATAATGTTTCCAAACATGCCAAGGTATTTTTTCTCCCTTCTGCCTTAAGAAAATTTCGATATTTTGAATCGTAATGATGCACATAAGATGTTTGCTTTTGGAAGGTGACTGATATGACACTGCTTCTATACTTAGACTAAGATAGTTTGGAAAAATTTGTTATGAATTTTTGAAATTTGAAGTTAGATGACTTCATATACGTGAAAATAAAAACAAAAAAATCCTTCAAAGTGTGATAAATAGTGGGTGATAGAACCAGTAATAAATTATAAGGCATGAAAATAAACTTTTGGTCCATTAAATGATCAAATTAGATAGTTTCTACTGAAAATAGAATTCAAAGTCGGTAGGTGCTTAAATTCCATGAACAGTGGTAGTCTACCGCCTAAATCGGTAGAGTTGGCAAGTATGTGATTTTCACCCACTAGTTTGCTCTCAGCCAATCAAATGAAAGGATTTTCAGTAGCTTATAACAGTTGTCAGTAAAAGTCACTGACAAAACTCTTCATGGAACGTTCCCTTATTAATTTCAGGGTAGAAAATGAAAATTTCTTCTTTGAATAAATCTTATGTCTTAGAAAAAGCAAGAAGTCGTTTATGATGATTGTTGTAATCTCATTGGAAAAGCCATCAAAAAATGGTAACAATATATGGATGTAAAAAATAACGTAAAAATCACGTCATATTGTGGTCTTTAAAAAGTTGTTAAAACGTGGGAAATAATTGACATAAAAACCGCCGTCTTATTCTGGTCTTAGAGAAGACGTAATAAAGTGGTAAATAGTTTGACGTAAAATTTACATCATATTATGGTTCTAACAAAAAGTGGGGAAATATTGGTCATAAAAAAGACGTTGTATTGCTGTCGCAAAATAGTCATCCATACGACGTATGACGTGCGGACCAGTTTGAGACCATTTTATGACGTCTTAAAGACGTACGTCTGCTATCAGGGTATTCCCTTAGTCAGGATAGTCTCTATACTTCTCCTTACATTCAGGGAGCAAAATTTACAAAAGATGTGGTAAAATATATTCAGACAATTCATTAAAGCAATTAATGTTTCTGTTAGATCTTGGTGACAGGGAGCAGAGTCCGAATTAGATATTTTTAAAAGTCAGATTTTTTTCACGTGTTTCAAACACTTTAAAATTCGTGTGATATTCACAAAAATTTGACTGGAATAAAGCAAATCGATCGAGCTTCTAGCATTTCTAACAGAAAAAAAAAACAACAAAAAAACCTAGATCACTTACTCTAAATATTGGCACAATAAAAAAGTTAGGAAAAACCTACCTACATATTTCCCCCTTTCTTTTCTCATGTTTTCCTTTTTTCGATTTTATGCCCCATTCGATTTCCATCTGGTATTACCCCCCCCCCCCTTAGATACACCACTGTATTCATACTCAAGGCAGAATAAATACAGAAAAAAAATCTGAACTCGCATAACGTTAGGACATGCATAACTGCAACCTGTAAAAAAAAAAAAAAAAAATCTAGTGCAGCCCAAACGCGCTAATATTCAGATCGTTCTATGCATACTGTGAAACTGGTTGACAATACAGGAGTTGAAGGTCATTGTGTTGAATAAACAAACCAAACAAAAATGGAAATCTTTCAGACGAAATAACAATCGTCATTATTTTCGCGACAGTATGCTTTGCGATGTGATTCATACAATTTATCTGATTTTGAGGAAGTGATCAATGGTTAACATAGGCGCATTGGATATAGCGGCGAATGAACTGAAGAAGTAAATCTTTCGTATCGCAACCCTTACTGGATGACTGGATTATCAGTTTAATAGTTTTCCCGCTCCTCAAGGAGATTACGCATGCATTGTAGTAGGAGAGCAACCAACATTGAGATATCTCGGCTGGACCATATCACTACAACGATAAGTTGAAATAGCACTACATAAAAGAAGAACATAATTAGCTCTTGACTGCGTTTGCAAAGTTGTGGATTCAAATCACGTCATGGTATTACGTCATGGTACTAGTGTCTCTTGGGATGGGATAAGTCTGCATATGGCACTAAATGGATAGGAAGGAATTATTTTCATGCTGTGTCCACCGAAATTTGTAGACCAGTAGTAGGCAAATATCGGAGCGCTTTGAAGAAGTGGCGCTGTGCATATGAGCTTTATAATATCCAGTAATAACACTATGACAATTATTGTAGTGAGATATATATCAGATGAACAACATATAGGTAGCGTTCAACACCAAAATAATTTTTGAAAAGGGCATTGCATTCCAAGTTGTGCGTTGGTCTCAATCCCTAGAATTGTTAGCATGGATCCCAGTCATTTTGATGTGGCTCAGTTGTGGTTTAGAACAGACGCAGGATTTAGGAAGGGTGAAAATGACAGTTGGACACCTCTTCAAAATGCTTCATATCATGGAGACCTTCACACAGTTCAATATCTCATAAGTAGGGGAGTTGATCTCGAGAAAGTTGATGATAATGGATGTACATCGCTTCACTTTGCTTCCAGTAATGGACATCGTGACGTTGTTCAGTTTCTCATTAGTAAAGGAGCCGATGCTGGGAAGAGAGATGACAGCGGCAACACATCTCTACACATGGCATCAAGGAATGGCCATCTTGAAGTAGTTGAATATCTCACTAGTGAAGGAGCAGATCTTGAGAATGCCAATAATGATGGGAATACCCCCCTCCACGAGGCATCATTCAATGGATATCTTGACGTTGTAGAGCATCTCGTCAGTAAAGGTTCACATCTTGACAAGGGTGACAAAATTAACAGCACATCTCTTCACAGGGCATCATTCAGTGATCATCTTGAAGTAGTTCAATATTTTGTCAGCAAAGGGGCAGATGTTGAGAAGGGTGATAGTATTGGCAGAACACCTCTCCACTATGCGTCATACAGTGGTCATCTTGAAGTAGTTCAATATTTTGTCAGCAAAGGGGCAGATGTTGAGAAGGGTGATAGTAATGGCAGAACACCTCTTTACTATGCGTCGTACAATGGTCATCTTGATGTAGTTCAATATCTCACTGATGAAGGAGCAGATCTTGAGAAGGCCGATAACGATGGAAGTAAACCTCTTCACAGGGCATCATACAATGGTCATTTTAAAGTAGTTAAATATTTCATCAGCAAGGGGGCAGATGTTGAGAAGGCTGATAGTATTGGAAGAACACCTCTTCACAAGGCATCATACAATGGTCATCTTGATGTAGTTCAATTTCTCACTCGTGAAGGAGCAGATCTTGAGAAGGCCGCTAATGATGGCAGTACACCCCTCCACGATGCATCATACAGTGGTCATCTTGAAGTAGTTCAATATTTTGTCAGCAAAGGGGCAGATGTTGAGAAGGGTGATAGTAGTGGCAGAACACCTCTTCACTATGCGTCGTACAATGGTCATCTTGATGTAGTTAAATTTCTCACTGGTGCAGGAGCAGATCTTAAGAAGGCCGATAATAATGGAAGTACACCTCTTCACAATGCATCATGCGGTGGTCGTCTTGATATGGTTCAATATTTTGTCAGCAAGGGGGCAAACGTTGAGAAGGCCGATAATAATGGAAGTACACCTCTTCACGAGGCAGCACATAATGGTCATCTTGAAGTAGTTAAATTTCTCACTGGTGCAGGAGCAGATCTTAAGAAGGCCGATAATAATGGAAGTACACCTCTTCACGAGGCATCATACAATGGTCATTTTGAAGTAGTTAAATATTTCATCAGCAAGGGGGCAGATCTCGAGAAGGCTGATAATAATGGAAATACACCTCTTCACAAGGCATCATACAGTGGTCATCTTGAAGTAGTTCAATATTTTGTCAGCAAAGGGGCAGATGTTGAGAAGGGTGATAGTAAAGGCAGAACACCTCTTTACTATGCGTCGTACAATGGTCATCTTGAAGTAGTTAAATTTCTCACTGGTGCAGGAGGAGATCTTAAGAAGGCCGATAATAATGGAAGTACACCTCTTCACAAGGCATCATACAGTGGTCATCTTGCAGTAGTTAAATATCTCACATGTAGAGGAGCAGATCTGGAGAAGGCAGATAATAATAGCAGGACACCTCTTCATATTGCATCACACGAGGGTCATCTTGAAGTAGTTCAATATCTCACTGGTGAAGGAGCAGATTTTAAGAAGACCGATAATAATGGAAATACACCTCTTCACAAGGCATCATACAGTGGTAATCTTAAAGTAGTTAAATATTTCATCAGCAAGGGGGCAGATGTTGAGAAGGCTGATAGTATTGGCAGAACACCTCTACACAAGGCATCATACAATGGTCATCTTGATGTAGTTCAATTTCTCACTCGTGAAGGAGCAGATCTTGAGAAGGCCGCTAATGATGGCAGTACACCCCTCCACGATGCATCATACAGAGGCCATCTTGAAGTAGTTCAATATTTTGTCAGCAAGGGGGCAGATTTTGAGAAGGGTGATGGTAATGGCAGAACACCTCTTCACAAGGCATCATACAATGGTCATCTTGATGTAGTTCAATATCTCACTAGTGAAGGAGCAGATCTTGAGAAGGCCGATAATGATGGCAGTACACCCCTCTACGATGCATCATACAGTGGTCATCTTGAAGTAGTACAGTTTTTTGTCAGCAAGGGGATAAATGTGGGGAAGGCGGATAATAATGGAAGTACACCTCTTCACAATGCATCATGCGGTGGTCGTCTTGATGTGGTTCAATATTTTGTCAGCAAGGGGGCAAACGTTGAGAAGGCCGATAATAATGGAAGTACACCTCTTCACGAGGCATCATACAATGGTCATCTTGAAGTAGTTAAATATTTCATCAGCAAGGGGGCAGATCTCGAGAAGGCTGATAATAATGGAAATACACCTCTTCACAAGGCATCATACAGTGGTCATCTTGAAGTAGTTCAATATTTTGTCAGCAAAGGGGCAGATGTTGAGAAGGGTGATAGTAATGGCAGAACACCTCTTTACTATGCGTCGTACAATGGTCATCTTGAAGTAGTTAAATTTGTCACTGGTGCAGGAGCAGATCTTAAGAAGGCCGATAATAATGGAAGTACACCTCTTCACGAGGCATCACACAATGGTCATCTTAAAGTAGTTCAATATCTCACTGGTGAAGGAGCAGATCCTGAGAAGGCCGCTAATGATGGCAGTACACCTCTCTACGATGCATCATACAGTGGTCATCTTGAAGTAGTACAATTTTTTGTCAGCAAGGGGATAAATGTTGAGAAGGCCGATAATAATGGAAGTACACCTCTTCACGAGGCAGCACATAATGGTCATCTTGAAGTAGTTAAATTTCTCACTGGTGCAGGAGCAGATCTTAAGAAGGCCGATAATAATGGAAGTACACCTCTTCAGAAGGCATCATACAGTGGTCATCTTGCAGTAGTTAAATATCTCACATGTAGAGGAGCAGATCTGGAGAAGGCAGATAATAATAGCAGGACACCTCTTCATATTGCATCACACGAGGGTCATCTTGAAGTAGTTCAATATCTCACTGGTGAAGGAGCAGATTTTAAGAAGACCGATAATAATGGAAATACACCTCTTCATAAGGCATTATACAGTGGTCATCTTAAAGTAGTTAAATATTTCATCAGCAAGGGGGCAGATGTTGAGAAGGCTGATAGTATTGGCAGAACACCTCTTCACAAGGCATCATACAATGGTCATCTTGATGTAGTTCAATTTCTCACTCGTGAAGGAGCAGATGTTGAGAAGGCCGCTAATGATGGCAGTACACCCCTCCACGATGCATCATACAGTGGTCATCTTGAAGTAGTACAGTTTTTTGTCAGCAAGGGGATAAATGTGGAGAAGGCCGATAATAATGGAAGTACACCTCTCCACAATGCATCAAGCGGTGGTCGTCTTGATGTGGTTCAATATTTTGTCAGCAAGGGGGCAAATGTTGAGAAGGCCGATAATAATGGAAGTACACCTCTTCACGAGGCATCATACAATGGTCATCTTGAAGTAGTTAAATATTTCATCAGCAAGGGGGCAGAACTCGAGAAGGCTGATAATAATGGAAATACACCTCTTCACAAGGCATCATACAGTGGTCATCTTGAAGTAGTTCAATATTTTGTCAGCAAAGGGGCAGATGTTGAGAAGGGTGATAGTAATGGCAGAACACCTCTTTACTATGCGTCGTACAATGGTCATCTTGATGTAGTTAAATTTGTCACTGGTGAAGGAGCAGATCTTAAGAAGGCCGATAATAATGGAAGTACACCTCTTCACGAGGCATCACACAATGGTCATCTTAAAGTAGCTCAATATCTCACTGGTGAAGGAGCAGATCCTGAGAAGGCCGCTAATGATGGCAGTACACCTCTCTACGATGCATCATACAGTGGTCATCTTGAAGTAGTACAATTTTTTGTCAGCAAGGGGATAAATGTTGAGAAGGCCGATAATAATGGAAGTACACCTCTTCACGAGGCAGCACATAATGGTCATCTTGAAGTAGTTAAATTTCTCACTGGTGCAGGAGCAGATCTTAAGAAGGCCGATAATAATGGAAGTACACCTCTTCACAAGGCATCATACAATGGTCATCTTGAAGTAGTTAAATATTTCATCAGCAAGGGGGCAGATCTCGAGAAGGCTGATAATAATGGAAACACACCTCTTCACAAGGCATCATACAGTGGTCATCTTGAAGTAGTTCAATATTTTGTCAGCAAAGGGGCAGATGTTGAGAAGGGTGATAGTAATGGCAGAACACCTCTTCACCATGCCTCGTACACTGGTCATCTTGATGTACTTCAGTATCTCACTAGTAAAGGAGCAGATCTCGAGAAGGCCGACAATCATGGAAGTTCACCTCTCCACTATGCATCATACAATGGTCATCTCGATTCAGTTGCGTATCTCATCAGTAATGGAGCAAAAATTGATAAGGGTGATAAAGTCGACAGCACACCTCTTCACAAGGCATCATACAGTGGTCATCTTGACG
The DNA here is from genome assembly GCA_029962745.1 of Echinometra lucunter. Taxonomy (NCBI): domain Eukaryota; kingdom Metazoa; phylum Echinodermata; class Echinoidea; order Camarodonta; family Echinometridae; genus Echinometra; species Echinometra lucunter. The sequence continues at coordinate 1,412,714 of CM057168.1, read as the reverse complement.
TTATAGAATATCTCATCAACAAAGGAGCAGATCCCAACAAGCTGGATAATGATGGTCGCACATCTCTTTCCCTTTCATCAGATCAGGGACATCTTGACGTAGTTCAGTACTTCCGTTATAAACAACAGCAGAATGATAATGGTAAGGTCAAGTGATAGTTTGTATGCGATGCAATATTAGTTTCAATTTCTTTTTGAAGATTTTTTTTTTCAATTTCGGAAATTACTGTACTGGATCAATGGTAATAACCAAACAAGAGGGAAGCTGATATGATTAGCTTAACCACTGTGTCCGTGACTCTTGGACAATTTCTTTTATTTTTGTCACCTATCTCTTCATTTGAAGAAAATAACCAAGAGACCGCTTATATATTGATATTATAAAAATGCAATATGGCAGAGTGTCTTTTCAAGTACTCACGGTCTTTTAAAAGCATATACAGTCAACAAGACACACTAAAATTCCCATTATTTACTAAACTACTAAAAAAAAAAAAAAAAACATAATCCTTACTGAAGTGAAGATTTTTATTTTATTTTAATTTATTTTTTAGATTTAGCATACGCCTGAACAAGGGAATCCACCTAATATTATTCCTTTCTAGATCAAGGCCATGCTTCAAGAAAGGAAAGTGGAGCGACAGATGAACAGGTGGATCAAGATCTTAACGAGCAATCGGCGAAACCCAGAGATGTAAAAGAACATGTACAACAGCGCGACTTGGACTCTTCATCTGATCCTAAAACAATCGTGGAACAGAGTTCCCTGGGTGCTGGTGCTTCCAGAGACGAATCAATTCAGAGATTGATTCGCCTTGAGACGTATCAGATTGAGGCCCAACTTCCTCCAAGTGAGCCATGGGGTGTTGAAGACATCACTGTCCGAGCCATAACTGAAGTTCCACCTATGCTGTTGGATATGTTACAGGAGAACGAAGCAATCATCTGTGTTGGTCTTGAGATGACACCATCCGATGCAAAGTTCAGCACACCAGTCAAAGTGACGATGCCCCACTCAGCCATTTTCACGAGACTCCACACTGCATCAATTGGAACGTACTACAGGACAGGCAGTAAGCATATTAAACTTGTATACAAGTTACAGTATCATTCCATGTATTTACATTTATTCATTGTAACCAGCATGGCATAGGGAAGTATTTATATAATCTACATTTGTAAAATCAGATCGGTGTTATTTGCAAGCTCAGTGCAACACGCACACACACATACACACGAATCCTCACATGCGCGCGCACAAAAGGCAGCTTGCTCTCCCCTCGCGTCTGCGTTTCCTGTGATTTGTTTGTTTTTATGTTTGTCCACGTAGAACAAATTCCAGTTCCTGATATCGTGGATTTATAAACGACTGTCTTTTTGCTTGATTGTGTGTTGTTGTTTTTTTTTTCTCTTAAAAAGGCTCCGACAGCTTCTCGTTGATTACTTTTGCACATGGTGACCCTCGTTGTGTCGTAAGAGAGAGAGACCTTGATCTCTACATCGATCACTTTTCAGAATGGTGGATCATTGCTTTCATCACCAGGACATTCTTTGGCAAGCGTGTCCTCTGTACACCATTTGTTCCTGAATCGAATCCAAGAAATGCTGAGCATCGGGTGCGGCTGTGCATCAGAGATAATAACATCGGGAAAGCAGAGGTATCAAAGGAGGAGGAGAGGGGGGGGGGGGGGGGGGTGCGGGAAATAGTTTTCATACTATTCTCTCATTTGTCAAATCAACACAAAAAGATAAACCTGATAAACTGATAAAGAAACCTCGGTATACTTACAGCAGGGGAACAGGAATTGGTCTAGCGGTAACGTCATTGATCAGCTCTTTGTCGTCGCCTTCAAACTGATACCGATCGGACCCAGGTTCGAGTCCGAGTCGCGTCTTTCTGATGGTGACAGTAAAGGTCGGTCCAAGACAAAAATAATTATATCTAATTGATACACGTTTGTAAGAAATAAGATAAACAACAAAAAAAAGCAAAAAAAAAAAAAAAACAAGAACAATCACACACACACACACACTCCCACACCCAGGCATCCTGGGAAGTCAGAAAGAGCTAGTAACTCCTTTAGTAGCGACTGTAAACTTTCAATGTGCAGCCATTATGATTTTGCTGAACTCTGTAGTCTGCAAGTGTTTAAAGCGTAGCATATTTTCGTTCTTCCCATTTCTGTTTTTTTTTTCTATTTGCATAATCTATATCAATCAAAGATTTTCCTCTTGTTTGCAAAATCAGCCCGAAGCTGGATACTTGGCGCCGGTCAAAGGAGAGGAGTTTTTCATCGCATGGCGTTCTGGAGAACTTAGAGTAACCTGCATTGCAGACAACAAGGACATTGGTATAAAGGTGAGTTGACCACTTAAAGTAACCTGAATTGCAGACAAGGACATTTGTATAAAGGTGAGTTGACCACTTAGAGTAACCTGCATTGCAGGCAACAAGGACACTGGTATAAAGGTGAGTTGACTATTTAGAGTAATCTGCATTGCAGACAACAAAGACGTAAGTAAGATGTAAGTTGACCATTTAAAGTAACATGCATTGCAGACAAGTGCATTGGTATAAACGTGAGTTGACCATTTAAAGGTAACCTGCATTGCAGACAACAAAGACATTGGTATTAATGTGAGTTGACCATTTAAAGTAACATGCATTGCAGACAAGGGCATTGGTATAAAGGTGAGTTGACCATTTCAAGTAACCTGCATTGCAAACAAGGAGGACACTGATATAAAGGTGAGTAGACAACTTAGAGTAACATGCATTGCAGACAACAAGGACATTGGTATAAAGGTGAGTTGACCATACCTCTAAACCGATTCCAAACAGACTGATTCTTGCCCATTCCATATAAAATATTTCCTGTTCTGACTGGAAAAGGCTCTTTTTTAAAAAAAACTTATGTACTAAAATTCAGCTGCTTGCTTTGGTTATCATTTTCTTCTTAGGGAGTTCGTCTGATTTTAGTTTCTTGGAAATCCCGATGTCTTATGCCTCGTTGAACAAAACAGATTAGCAAATTATGCAAATGAGAAAACAAGTATAGGGCTCTGTCATTGCTCCTAGGAGTATGGGATACCTAATTTGTCATACGCCCTTGTTGGTTAGTGACGTCGTGAAGATATGTGCCAAGTTTCATGAAATAACCCCTGTAGAAGGAACAAAAATCATCAATGAAAATAGGCCAAATTTCACTTTCCTTAAACCTCTGCTTCCTAATTGTACATAAGGTCATGTGGTGGAGGATTGCAATATTTAACAAAAGTGGCATTAGCTTTTACCTTATGTCTTCCTTTACAGAAGAGGCAGGAAAAAGTGTTCCATACATCACCTGAAGTCAACATACCATTCGTCGTGAATACTAAGTCTACATCTTCAGACAAATCCAAAGTCTTCATTCAGTTCATTTTGGAACAAAGTGCAATGATAGACATCATTTGTCCAATTGCTTTTACTGGTAATTAAAACCACTTTTAACCTCTTCACTATTTAATCCCCGAATTTGCATAGACTTAGCAATGTGTCAACCAGATTCTCGTAGGCAACGGGTTTAACGTGGTTCCTTAAATCCAGCTTTCAGGTTGAAGTTAGAAAAATAAAAGGAAGAGGACAAACAGATGAAGGAAGAGAAGAGTGATGTGAAAAGAAAACAAAAGAAAATAATTTAAGAAAAAATAAAGATGGGCACGACAAAAATTAATGCAGAAGATAAAATAGAAGAAGAAGGTGACATGAGAACGAAGGAAAAAAGGCAAAAAATAAGAGGAGCAGGAAAAAATCAACGAAGAAGATGAAGAAAAAGAAAGAATAAAGGGGAGGGGGAGACTTTGCCATATGGTTTTTCTTAGAGAATGACCATGGTAGCACAAAACATAAAATGCATGAAAGACAAAAATTATTACAAGATCTTATTAATATAATAAAAGTCACATTCTTAAAATAGCGTTTTCCAAACAGAAAGGGATTTGAATTTAAACAATTAGTCTGAATATACAGAGGGTGGTTAATTTTGTTCAGGCGTTTTACGGTCGAAGTCTCCTTACAAAACCATCATATTATCATATTACTCCATTTTTTCCACCAATATATCTGAGTATCACTTTCTATTTCACTGACATCCCCGTTGTTTCCTCCTAACATGTCTAGTGCTAGAAATCATCCTCAGCATGCTAAATGAAAACATTTCGTTTTTATTCCATATCAAATCAGACTTCAAAGATGGAAGTCTTCAGGATTCTTCCTCCTCTGATTCTGTTCAATCACAGTCATTCGGAGAAGAATCGAAAACTCCAGAGATTCTTGGTAGAACTGATTCCCCAGGTAAGCACCCGCCTCCTCTTACCCGACCTCTCTCCATCCGAGGTCTTCTACTTCCAGCCTGTTATTATTGGAAATTTGCATTGATACCAATAATGATTACCTTTTGTTATATCAGTTTGTCAGCGCACGCTTTACTACATGAACACAACGACATTGTGAAAGAATTACAAGTGCAATATGCCTGAATGTTATAAGTAATATTTTTTTCATTTCACAGAAAAAGTTTCTAGAGTTTAAGGTATAAGCACTTTCTTTGCGTTTTCTACTTGTCTGTGTTCATGTTTCTTTTATTTGCTTTTTCTTTTGGCATCTCGAAAGAATCCACAGACCAGATGTCAGCAAGCGGACTGTCTGATCCTACCCCTGGAGCTGGAACTCAAAGGTGATTAAGTTTTTACATTACAATTTTGTCTCAAGTTTTTGCTGCACCCTTCATAATTACATAAGTTATATTTGTCTTTTATTTGTCTAAGTAATTCTCTGATCCTATAAAAAGAGGTATTGGCGGCAGAGAGAGAGAGAGATTTAATTGTTTGGTATGTCATTGTCTCAGATCTATAGATTCACAGGAAGTTACCGACATGGACTTGCTGGTAATCTCAAGAGAACTCCTTCCGGGTCATTTCTCCGCTCTGTACGTTGCTCTAGGGATCCCAGCAGGTATTGCAGAAAGCATCAGAGTTGAAAAGATGAACAACTATCCAGAGACTTACATGCATTTACTACAGCTGTGGAAGGCAGAGTCCAGGAGAACAATGGCAGACTTTGACCAGGTTCTTGTGAAGGCTAAGGCTAAAGGTCTTAGGTCCAAATATAAACGATAGTGTCAAGGCAAAGAGCTAAAGACTGTTCAGAGATATGGTTTAGGTAACAAGCAGCTGTCAGCTGACGTAAAGTTGAGGATTTCGAGACCAATGCGATAAAGACAATAATCACATTCCTAGAATGTTTTAATGCTTACAGTGGAGAACGATCCTTATATCCAGTTTTACAACCAGGGCCCTGTTGGATAAAACTTACCATTAATGATAATTTTGCCATCAAATGTAACTTCCATGTAAACCTTGAATTTGATTGGCTGTTGAGCAACAATGATGCCATACCATTGATTGCAGAGTTAAGGGTAAAGTTCTATGCAGCGGAGCCCAGGTTTTGCTATTGTTGTCGTTATTATCATAATCATTATTTTTTATCATTATCAAATATTTATAATTGTGATTATTAATATTTGCGTAATTTCAATGATGTTGATTTTCGCTAGGATGATGATGAGGATGAGGATGATTATTATTGTTATCACTATTAATATCATTGTTTCTATTACTGTTGCTATTATAATGTACAGAAAAGAATTGTAAACAACAGGAAAAGGGGTTATGTATAGTTTAGTGAGTGGGTCATACCGGGTTTTGCATCCCACTAAACAAGACCCGCTGCAGATCTCAACAAACAAAATGCTTCAAACTCAGAACTGAGAGTATGGCGAGCAGTCCCGAGACGTATCAAACAGAATTAATCACACCCCTTAAAAGAGAACAAAACATTCCCATGTAACTTCATACTCAGAATGAACTGAAAGCACACAGGTTGATGATTATGATAATAACGACAACAATAGCAAAACCTGGCCTTTCATATATTATACTACAGATATTCTGTTATATGAATGTACAAAAGTGTACAAAATTTTCCATAACAACAGCGTTATTGAATTTTATTGATAAAGTAGTAAGTGCTCTCAACAAATCTCTTCACCTGGTGGGCATTTTCCTGGACTTCTCCAAGGCCTTCGACACCATCAATCATGAAATCTTATTACATAAATTGTCACATTATGGGGTGCGAGGGAAGGCCTTGGAGTGGTTCAGGAGCTACCTATCCGGTAGACAACAATATGTTTTTGTTAAAGGTCATAATTCTAACATGCAAGATATAAAATGTGGAGTCCCTCAGGGTAGCCTACTGGGCCCACTGTTGTTTACCCTTTACATTAATGATTTCTGCAGGTCACCCCAAATTCTGTCACTTATCTTGTTTGCTGATGACTCCAACTTATTTTTCTCCCACCAGTGCCCACAAACTTTAGTCAATGTTATTAACTCTGAACTCACTAAAGTTACTGAATGGATAAGAGCTAATAGATTATCTTTGAATCTCAAGAAAACAAAATATATGTTATTCAGTAATTCCATAAATGCATTACCAATGAACATTATTTTTGATGATACTCCCTCAGAAATTGTTCCACATACAAAATTTCTTGGAATTATAGTTGACAACAAACTTTCTTGGAAAAATCACATATATGAAAATATATGCAAAATAATTTCACGAAATATAGGTATTATCAACAGACTGAAATTTTTATTCCTTCGACATCACTTATTATGCTTTATTCATCTTTAATTTTACCCTATTTGAATTATGGGATTCTTGCTTGGGGAAATACCCATCAATATCTATTGGACAGATTGTTACTTTTGCAAAAAAAGGCACTTCGTGTTATTCATAGCTCTGCCTTCCGTTCACACACGGATCCGTTGTTCTTTGAGAGTAAAATATTGAAAGTCAGAGACCTGTATTTATTCCAGTTAGGGCAATTCATGTACAACTATAATAATAATGCTCTTCCCATATTTTTGATGCCATGTTCCTTAAAAATCAATCTTACCATAACTATCCTACGAGACGCTCTTGCGAATTTCATTTACCTTTCTGCAGAACTTTACTAGCCAAAAACACATTCATATACAAAGGTCCCAAATTCTGGAACTCCCTTAGTAATGATATTAAAGATAGTGTTTCTTTGAATGCATTTAAACATAAGCTCAAACTTTTCCTGCTCCATTCTTACAACAGTTAACATTGGAACTGAGATTTCAATTTTGGTTACGTCTAATCTAGGTCATTGCACTATCCTATACATACGAAATTCCCACCTGTCTATTCTTTTTATATTTCAGTCTGGTTGTCGGTCATGTTATGTCATGTTGGTCTGTGGCAGCCCATCTCCCATTTCCTCTTTTTAATTTCTTGCTATTTTCTCCTCTTTCTCCCTTGTGTTTCCTGTCTGTTTGTCTTGTCTTTTCTTGTCTTGTCCCTCTTTCGTCTTGTCTTGTCTTATGTTATCTTGTCTTATTTCTCTCTTTTCCTATTGTCTTTTCTCTTCTTTGTCTCAAATGCGCAACGCATCGTTCATCTGGCGGAGTCCTCACTGTGTGACTGAATCTGCAACTGTAATATATACTGCCGTTTCACCTACCCCTGTATCACACATTCTTCTGTTTTCTTTTCTTTACTTTCCTTTTTCTTTCTTGAGGAATCCACCTCACTACAAGCATTGTTTTTTTGTGGATTTCTCTTTTCCAATATCATTTTTTTTCTTTTAATACACTATGTCAAGCAGACATTTAATTTGTTTTTGATGTTAATTAGAGGAAAAAATGTTGTATGTTTGTTTATTTACGATATTTCTGCTTAAAAGAAGAAAAAAAAATCTTATGTCTTGTGTTATATTGGAAATAAAACCTGAACTTGAACTTGAACTTGAACTTGAACTGTTAATTTATGCGTGTTGTACATATGAATATTTTTGCATAAATAAGTGATTAAATTTAGTGGGTCCTGTAATGAAAAATGAAAATTGTCACAACAAATGTATTTGGAAAGTTTGGAACATTTTCATGCTTCTTGAATTTCTAACTCCATATGCACCAGTAGTCTGGATCCAAAGTACGGGGTTGCATGAATTAGCATAAATTTGCATGAAGATGTGATTTAAAGCAATAGGCTCTTTGGAAAAAAAACCTCCAAAACGTTGCTATCATAAAAAAACAAATACACATGGAAAGTTTGGAACAATATCAAGCACTTTGACATTTTTGCATTTTTTATGGCAATGTTTTACTCTGTGTAGTTTGCATAATTTGGCATAAATTTACATGAAGATGAAGTTTGATCCAATTGGTCCTGTGGGGAAAAAATGAAGCTCTCATCATAACAAGTTCATATACAAAGTTTGGTGCTTTTGTAAAGGCCGTCCTCAAACCTCCCAAATTTTGGATTAACAGACCTGACTATTAAAGTATTTTAAAGAAACCAAACATTGTATTCAGATGCACTTGTTCGCAATTTCTTGCCCATTCAAGCCCGAGTTTTTAATCCTTAAAGGGGGTACCCAATGCTGAAACAATGTTAGTTCATTTAAAAGAGCATGATTTTATTAGCAGAAAATCATATGCCTAAATTTTTTTTAAAGTCGTGTTGCTAAGGAAACCTCCAAATGTGGTAAGATTTCAGGATATTTTTGACCCCTCAGCTGCGACCCAGTTTCAACTGGGTACTCACTTTGACGTCATTTTGACGTCAAAGTGGGTACCTTGTCGCGCAGTTCTAGCAAAATGCGCGCAAGGTATAATACATATTGTACAGTCTAGCGCGCAGCACAATTGCAATGCGCGAAGCTGGGTACCCACTTTTACGTCATACCTCATACTCAAATTTTTTGGTCATCTCTTGACTTTTTATGAGAAAATTAGCCAAAATGCATTGATTTCGATTAAAAATCATCAAACTTTTAATGTTATTCTTCTTAGAATTCGATTCTCGATCATATACCAAATTTTTTTCTACCATTGTGTAATCACTTTAAAGGTGACATTCAAAGAAAATCACAGAATAGGGTCCCCAATGATGACGTAGGCCTATGGGCGATCTGCGGCGAGCTAGGCGCTTGCACGTAATGAAACATTGTGCATTGAGATGATCGCATGCAATTTTGATGGATTTTAGCTGTTATAAGAGAGCAGGAAAAACTGCAGTGGCTTATTGTTTAAATTACCTCATTGATAACTCGATTTTCTTTTCTTTTTTTGGTCAAAGCAGAATATAAAGTAGGAAATTGACATGAAAATGACAAAGAAAACCAAACCAGGCCGGGATGCAAATATCAAACTACGTCTCAACACGACGTTGCATCAAATTCTCAGAGACAGAACTGATGAAGAGACCCGCTCGTCAAATCATGATTGTATGTAAAAGTTACCTAGATAATATTGTTGTCTAAGGAAAATTGATGCTTCCTGTAGAAACTATCTTGATCTACAACATTCCTTTTCACTAAAATCTCGTATTTAGTATGATAGGAATGGCTAGCTAGCGTACAGACTGGACGTCACCACTGATCTCAGATAGTGTAGAGCTGGGGTGTAGAGATGAACATCATACATATTTGTATTGCATTATAGCATAGCTTCAAGTCTTTATCAAGGGATTTTTCCCCTGTAATACTCTGATTAAACCTGATTTCGATAACGAATTTAATTCGATTTTTTTTTCAACGAATTTATTTTTTTATTGCAGGTTCTGATTATTTTCAAGCAAATAAACAGTGAAAATAACCCAGATACGAGATTATAACTGATCAAAGACTATCACCAAAGGCCTAATTGAATTACAAGCCAAATTACTCTCACCTTCGCCTCAGATCACCTACTTTACCTCACCTACCTACTACATACAATTGACTACTGCAATGCCGAGTATGGAAAGTTAACTTGAGCTTATAAGCACATGTAAATATAAGTTGCTACTTAATAGAAAAGGGGAAAAAAAAAACAAATTAGCAGTAAGGTGATTACCATTTCTATATTTTCTTTACACAAGTTCAAACTATTCGCCAAGAAAACAATTTTAAATTCAAGAAAAAAAAAAAGAATTCCGTCTATTCCTCCGTCTTTCGTGAATTATAACACCCCTAAAATTAAAATGGTATGCCCCACAACGGTTACATAGCATGTACAAGGGAGACCGTTCTATTATATTATGGGATTTTTTCCCCTTTCTAATTTCAAAAAGTCATAATTAAATTGTAGAATTTCTCCGACATTATTATATGAATAATGTTAAATAGAATGGTTGAAACATACTTTGAAAACATTCACAGAATAATGAATTCATACAAACAATGCAGAAACGTCGTTTTAATCACTCCCTCGGACACGACACATCACATTTACCACATTCACAACACACCACATCACTGGCTATTGCCCATACGATGACGTCACGGATCTCGCATCGAGTTGGGCAACGTATGCACAGGCAACATTGGGGGTCCGTTTTATCGATTTGTGACAGGCAATATTTGTTTCCCACTTACTTTTCAAAAAGTTTCAATCGGTTTCATAGTGATTTGTGCACCATAAACTTTATTTTGATATGAAATTCGAGCATATTCAAAACCTACGTATAGCAGCTTTAAAGAGGCTTATTGATATACACATATGTTTTGGCTTTTTTTTTCTTTGGGGGGGGGGGTTTGTTTTCATCATTATATAAACAACATTATTCCATGCACGTTCTTTCCACCGTATACATGTTCAGAGAAATTTGGATGCTCAATGGCTCATATCTATTCTATCTCACTTTAGGTCTACTACAATAATTAGGTTAAATGTCTATTGTTCAATTGATATACGGTACACAGATTTCTTCGTTTTATTTTCCTCATGATATGAATTACATATTACAGTGCCCTTTCTTTCCATAATATTATGTCCTGTATCTATTTCATTTCACTTTAGGTCTACCACTATAGCTTGTCAGTATAATGGTACGGTGGCATAAAGTGATTAAAATGTGATGTGAGACGATGAGAGACAAAATAAAGAACAATTGAAGTCCAGCTTATTATCGAAGATAAATGAAAACAGTTTCGCTCTGTGCTCACACTCAAATTGCCCCAACTGGCTTAGTTTTGAAAGTAAAAGTCTACAAAATATCAATTCCTCGGAGGCTGAACGAAGAGCAACATAAATGATGACCAAACGAAACCGTGATCGAAACAGTGGCCTCGAATATTTCGAAGCACCACTTTACCTCTCCTTAAGAACTCGACGAGCAAATCCAATACACCAGCCCAATGTGCCTTCAACTTCCAAAAACCCACCTATCATGATTTAAGAATTTTAAGAAAACACCTTTTGTCTACCAAAGTACCATAAATACCACTATACTGTCTGCATACTCAAACAGATGTCCACCTCTTCAATTCAAAATACCTCTGAATCAACCCTCTGAATAACTCAACTATTTTTCTTTTTCAAAAGCTTTTTGCCTTTATTCAGAATTTTTAATATAAATCATGACATCATTTTCAATACAATGTTAACATAATTTTGAATAAATATTCATTAGAAAACAATTTCAATAATAATACAGTACAAATTCAGCAATTTGAATAAAGCTTTTCAAACATAAAAAAGTAAGAGGTGAAAGGTACTGCTCTACAACCCACAAAAACTCAATCAGTTAACTTAATATAAATAAAATAACCCGGTGCCCCACATCTCTTATTGCTATAACGCCCCCTTGAGGTAATTGTTGCGGCCCACTGCATTAATTCTAATGTGCATTGTAAAGTACCCGATGCACACATAATTTGTATAACATACACTGATATATTTGAGGCGTTAGTATATTATATTTATCATACTTTTACAGCACTTTAAGGGAAAGGGCACTAATGATGAAAGGGGCACGTAATTTGTAAAGGGCAGCTGGAGGAGAATAAAAGGGGAAATGATAAGCAGGTAAAAAGGTAATTGTTAATAAGGAAAAGGGTTCATTTTAAATAGAGGAGGACCAATCATGTGTCAAAATGAATATTTTTCATGGTTTAAAAGAGGGTTTTCTTGGTGCTTGGAAGAGTTTGTTTGCAACCTCTCCCAAGCCCCCTTGCCCGCCTCCCGGGAGTTAGTGAAATATTTCAAAATATCGGCTTAACTTCAAAAACCTTTATGTTTAAACCTTGACAGGCCATTATCTTTTATCTAGTGACTTTTACTCTACCACGCACCTACAAATTAGCTGGCGATGCAGCTTTCTCCTCTACTGCACCCAAGCTGTGGAATAAGCTCCCCCCTCTTCTGAAATCGTCACCAACATTGGATCAATTCAAACGAAATTTGAAGACTTATCTATTTTAATGTCCTCATGATTGGACTTTGACTGACACTGTCACTGCCTGGTAATTTGTATATATTTTATCTCCTATGCTGACCAGGGATGACATCTGAAAGCGCTTTGTATCTTGTGGAAAAGGCGCTATAGAAATATCTATTATTAGTAGTATTATTATCTTAAAATCCTTAAGAGTGATGTGGCAATCCAAATTAAAGAACACGTCACAAAAACAAGTAAAAATAATAACAAATAGGGTAAAGAATAGCATAACTTACTGGTTCGAAAAGATACCTTTAGAAGGATTAAACTTCTTGCCAATGCATTAATTTTGCCTCCTTTTTTCTAATGCATAGTCTAACTGTTCACAAAATGTCGAAGATATAATCTTTAAACAACACAAGAAAATGACCAGAGTAATGTAGGAGCTAACGTAAAAAACATAACTCAAGAAAATGTTCCTTCCTTCAAGTCAGTTAATACCATTGACAGGTGGAGTTTTCGAAATGCAGGACGGTTTATTCTGTTTTTTACACATCAAACTCTAATTCATATTTAAAAAACAAAACAAATGCTAGCACAGCAAGGGAACGAGTTGCGCATAAAATGCAGGCTTAATCGCAAACTAAGACTCAAATGGAGAAACAAATTTTTATACCAAGCTGCAGCACTCTGGAACGGTTCACCAAATTACATGAGAAAGGCACCATCAATTTCCCTCTTTGGCTTTGTGTTCTGCAGTATTTGTTTCAATCCTTCATCTGGTCCATTTTGCAATGTGTTAATTTTATCAAGTGTAAATGAA
>CM057168.1:1383244-1399115 GCA_029962745.1 Echinometra lucunter | reverse complement strand
TTGATTGCTTTAATGAATTGTCTGAATATATTTTACCACAACTTTTGTAAATTTTGCTCCCTGAATGTAAGGAGAAGTATAGAGACTATCCTGACTAAGGGAATAGTTCGTAAAATTTTTGAAAGAAACTCTAATGCTAGGTAGCAAGTGCTCCATTTAAGTGGGTAGTAGGCTTTAGAAATTGCATTTTGAGGGATGAAAATACAAACACACACACACACACAAAATAAAATCTTACAGTCGCTTTGCTCAATGCTATTTTTTTTTAAATTAAATTTTGGCCACAAATCCAGCGAACCCAAGTCAAAAATGTTGAGTTTTGTAATACCGCATGGTTTATTTCTATTTGGGGGCTGAATGACTCAATTTTATTGTTTGCCCTGGGCGCCGTAAACCCTAGCTACGCCATTGATTGTATAAGGAAGTCAACGTTATACATTTTGAGAGCAAAAATTCCAAACTTTTCAGCATAAGCGATCAGCCATACAATGAGGTACACGATATCAGTTGGTGTCATGCTAACGCACTTGGATCTTTCGCAATCTTATCTCTAATTTTACCATTCCTTTTTTACACTGGTGAGATTTGATTTCCCCTTTAGAAGTAGGGACGTTCATAAGCTTTTGCTTGCTTGTTTGAGCTACGTTCGGGTGGGGGGGGGGGGGGGGGGGGGGGGAGTGTACGCCTTTCTTCAGCAAAGATATCTCTTCAGTTTTAGGAAAGTTTTTAGCATGTAGATGGTAGTTATTCATGATGCTGTGACATTGCCATGGTCAGTAATGCAGGGAAATGTGATATATAGCTGGTATCAAAGCAACACTTGCATAAGGTATATGAGATGAATAATTCGGGGGTAACTCTTGAATGTGATCTATAATACCTTTCATAACATGCGGCCTCAACCATTTATAGTCCGGTATTCCACCCATAGAGGCCTGCTGTAGTAACGATCAAGAATCTCGACCAGGAAACAAATTACTTTTAACAGACTTCACATTAAGTGTAATTTTTTTTCTCGTATAAACCTCCTGATTATGGTTACATAATATGTTATTTTTTCATGTATTTATAATATTTTTTCTAAAGGTGGCTTCATCAGTGATTAAACACCGTTTACCACGCAGACCCTAAAACAAAATTAAAAAGAGTAGGCATACGAAATGATATTTAAACCATGTTTGTTCAGTGAAACTTAACAATCTTAATAACTTGATAAAAATTAACACATTGCAAAATGGACCAGCTGAAGGATTGAAACAAATGCTGCAAAACACAAAGCGAAAGAGGGAAATTAATGGTGCCTTTCTCATGTAATTTGGTGAACCGTTCCAGAGTGCTGCAGCTTGGTATAAAAAATTATTTCTCCATTTGAGTCTTAGTTTGCGATTAAGCCTGCATTTTATGCACAACTCGTTCCCTTACTATGCTAGCATTTGGTTTTTTAAAAAAATATGAATTGGAGTTTGATGTGTAAAAACAGAATAAACCGTCCTGTACTTCGAAAACTCCACCTGTCAATGGTATTAACTGACTTGAGTGAAGGAAAATTTTCTTGATTTATGTTTTTTACGTTACCTCCCACATTACTCTGGTCATTTTCTTGTATTGTTTAAAGATTATATCTTCGACATTTTGTAAACAGCATTAGAAAAAGGGGCAAAAATTAATGCATTGGCAAGAAGTTTTACTCCTTCTAAAGGTATCTTTTTGAACCAGTAAGTTATGCTATTCTTTACCCTATTTGTTATTATTTTTATTTGTTTTTGTGACGTGTTTTTTAATGTTGGATTGCCACATGCACTCTCAAGGATTTTAAGGTAATGACCTGTCAAATTATGCGTTGTTCAAGGTTAAAACATAAAGGTTTTTGAAGTTAAGCCGATATTTTGAAATATTTAACTAACTCTCGGGAGGCGGGCAGGGGGGGGGGGGGGGGGAGATTGCAAACAAACCTTTTCCAAGCACCAAGAAAACCCTCTTTTAACCCATGAAAAATATTCATTTTGACACATGATTGGTCCTCCTTCTCTATTTAAAATGAACCCTTCTCCTTATCAACAATTACCTTTTTACCTGCTTATCATTTCCCTTTTTTCTCCTCCAGCTCCCCTTTACAAATTACGTGCCCCTTTCATCATTAGTACCCTTTCCCTTAAAGTGCTGTAAAAGTGTGATGAATATGATATACTAACGCCTCTAATATATCAATGTGTATTATACAAATTATGTGCGCATCGGGTACTTTATATTTGAAAAACTTTATTCAGATTGTTGAATTTGTACTGTATTATTACTGAAATTGTTTTCTAATGAATATTTATTGAAAATTATGTTAACATTGTATTAAAAATGATGTCATGATTTATATTGAGAAATCTGAATAGAGGCAAAAAGCTTTTTAAAAAGAAAAATAGTTGAGTTATTCAGAGAGATGTTTCAGAGGTATTTTGAATTGAACAGGTGGACATCTATTTGAGTATGCAGACAGTGTAGTGGTATTTATGGAACTTTGGTAGACAAAAGGTGTTTCCTTAAATTAGTATTCACGATATTCAGTAGACAAGAGATGCTTCCAGAGTTCCTAAATCTTTAATGTGACCCAAATATTCTAGGAGGTGAAAGCTACGCCTATTTTAAGCTCAGCCTCGGCGTGTGCTCTTTTGTTTATGTGAACTCAACTGGTTTGGGCTGTTCTCCAATTGGTTGATAGGAGTTTGGGTGCTATCCCATGATTGGTGGGGCTTTTGGAAGTTGAAGGCACATTGGGCTGGTGTATTGGATTTGCTCGTGGAGTATTTAAGGAGAGGTAAAGTGGTGGTTCGAGGCCGCTGTTTCGATCACGGTTTCGTTTGGTCATCATTTATGTTGCTCTTCGTCCAGCCTCCGAGGAACTGATATTTTGTAGACTTTTACTCTCAAAACTAAGCCAGTTGGGGCAATTTGAGTGTGAGCACAGAGCGAATTTGTGTTCATTTATCTTCGATAATAAACTGGACTTCAACTTTGAGAGATCTTGATTTCTGAGTGTGTTCTTTATTTTGTCTCTCATCGTCTCACATCATATTTCAATCACTTTATGCCACCGTACCATTATATTGACAAGCTATAGTGGTAGACCTAAAGTGAAATGAAATAGATACAGAACATAATATTATGGAAAGAAAGGGTACTGTAAAATGTAATTCATATCATGAGGAAAATAAAAAGAAGAAATCTGTGTAACAATTGAACAATCGACATTTAACCTAATGAATTATAGTAGTAGACCTAAAGTGAGATAGAAGAGATATGAGCAATTTAGCATCCAGATTTCTCTGAACATGTATACAATGGAAAAAACGTGCATGGAATAATGCTGTTTATATAATGATGAAAACAAACCCAAAAAAAAGGGGGAAAAAGACATAAGTGTATATCAATATTTAGCCCCTTTAAGGATTACAAATTCGGGCTTGAATGGACAAGACGTTGTGAACGAATGCATCTGAATACAATGTTTGGTTTCCTTAAAATACTTTAATAGTCAGGTCTGTTAATCCCAAATTTGGGGGGTTTGGGGACGGCCTTTACAAAAGCACCAAACTTTGTATATGTACTTCTTATGATGAGAGGTTCATTTTTTCCCCACAGGACCGATTGGATCAAACTTCATCTTCATGTAAATTTATGCCAAATTATGCAAATTACACAAAGTAAAACACTGCCATAAAAAATGCAAAAATTTCAAAGTGCTTAATATTATTCGAAACTTCCCATGCGTATTTTTTTTTGATAGCAACGTTTTTTGTTTGTTTGTTTTTTTTCCAAACAGCCTATTGCTTTAAATCACATCTTCATGCTAATACATGCAACCCCGTACTTTGGATCCAGACTACTGGTGCATATAGAGTTAGACATTCAAGAAGCATGCAAATGTTTCAAACTTTCCAAATGCATTTATTGTGACAAGTTTCATTTTCCCTACAGGACCCACTGAATTTAATCACTTATTTATGCAAAAATATTCATATGTACAAATACGCATAAAATAACAGTAAATTCTATCAGAACAAAAAAAGATGATCAAATTGTTGAAGAAATCATGCTTTTTTCATTTAAATGACAGATCTCACCTAAAAAAAAATAATGCATTTGAGATTATTGCATGGTAGTTTTTGTGATACCATTACCTATGCATTTTTATATAAATATGCATTATTCAACATAGAATTGTCATAAAAGCCAACAATAATTAAGAGATCAATTCACTTTTGTTACCTTATTCAAACGGCCAGTCTTACAGATGAGTTACACATTTCAGGCCAGTGCGCATGTAATTCTTGTTTTTTCACACTGAAAATGTGTTTAATGCACAAATTAGCATACAGCTCAAGGAAAATTAATTTTCTGAACTGCAAAATGCGTGTGTTTTCATCAACTCAACTGCATACAACTAATTTTTCGCTTTAACGGATACTGTTCTTCAGAATGTGTGATTTTGCACAGAGTTTATATAATTTGCATAAATTCACATTTTTAAGATGGATGCCTGTCACCGATTTCGTGGCACCCATACTAAAATTAATCCTTTTGATACATTTATTTATTTATTTTATTTATTTATTTCGTTTTATTTATACAGGGTAGCCACGTCAGTAATCTTGTACTGTTTTTCAGGTGGCCCTGTAGACAAATATATAAAAAAATAACAATCAAACAAACAATAGAACATAACAAAATAACAAACATAACAACCAAAATAAACATAACTAAATACATGAAACAAGATGAAAGTAAGGAAGTGGAGTACAAGAGTAAATATAATAGATTTCAACCAGTATTGTAAGGAAAAGAAATTCAAATGAAGTTATGGAAACATACCCCCCCCCCCTCCCCCATAATAATCTAGATACAGGTAACTAAGTGTGGATACGATATGCCAAAATTTACTTGTCCGGAATGAACTTATGAAAAGATAAAAATTAATATAATAATAAACATCTCTGTTTCATATACTGATCTCGGTCCTAACATGATACTCTGCATCCCGCAGTGAGCGAGGGGGCTATTCCCCAGGAGAGCACCGTTTCAAGTACTGGGAACAAAATGCATTCTTGCTATGGGCATTTCGCACTGAGGGGGGTAGGCTATTCCAAAGTAAAGCACCATCAACTGATAGGGCACGTTTAACACATTCTGTTTTTACTCTTGGAATGATGACACCATAATTCTCGGAGTTTCTTGTACTATATCTGTGAGTATGGACGGATAATGTGAACATGTCATGCAAATAAGATGGTGCACTATTATTCAAAATGTCGAACAATGGCTTACTTTTCTGGAAAAGTAAGCTCAGAGACAAAAAAATGCGTTTTTGTAAATTCCGTCCCCCAAATTTTGTTAATATCCCTGACTATAAGGTTTACTATAGCAATTATAACAAGGTTACACTGTAACAACTTGATTTTCATTTCATTTATACTTCATTCCTATGGAAGCATAGAAATATAAAACAATATAGAAATACATGCATGTGTATTCAGTACATCAGTATCTACAGTCTTCTTCGACAAACTAAATTGAAAATAAAGCAATATGTGGATAAATTTGAGCATTACAAATATGTATTACATATCTGAGTACACCAAGTGAAAGGCCTGGAGAGTATGGATATGAAAATCAACAGAAGAGAAGAAGCATTATATTAAATGATTCGACTGAGATTACAATTTGGTATTACATATCTGGGTATACCAAGTGATAGGCCTGCAAGTATGAATAAGAAAATCAACAGAAGAGAAGAAGCATTATATTAAATGATTCGACTGAGATTATAATTTGGTATTACATATCTAGTTATGCTAAGTGAAAGGCCTGCAAGTATGAATAAGAAAATCAACAGAAGGGAAGAAGCATTATAGTAAATGATTCGACTGAGAGTTGATTGAATAAACCACTGTATCAAGACATATAAACTGTACATGCATGGCTAGGGCTCTTTCTGTGTTTGGTAGGCCTATACGGCTTGGCAGCTGGTATTTCAAAATCGTTTATCTTAAGTCTGCCAAACTCTAAGGGGATTCTATTTTCTAAAGCTATAACAGTAGTATCAAAGTATCTAACAGAAGCTAGCGAAACAGTAAAGGGGTACTCTCTTGTGTGGACATCAGTTTAAACAATACCCTTGATACACCGTTGTTATGGAATAATTTTGTACAATTTTGTACATTCATGTAACAGAATATCTGCAGTATAATATATGAAAGGCGTGTGCTTTCAGTTCATTCTGAGTGTGAAGTTACATGGGAATGTTATATTCTCTTTTAAGGGTGTGATTACTTCTGTTTGATACGTCTCGGGACTGCTCGCCATACTCTCAGTTCTGAGTTTGGCGCATTTTGTTTGTTGAGATCTGCAGCGGGTCTTGTTTAGTGGGATGCAAAACCCTGCATGACCCACTCACTAAACTATACATAACCCCTTTTCCTGTTGTTTCACAATTCTTTTCTGTACATTATAATATCAACAGTAATAGTAACAATGATATTAATAGTGATAACAATAATAATCTTCCTCATCCTCATCATCATCCTCGCGAAAATCAACATCATTAAAATTACGCAAACGTTAATAATCACAATTATAAATATTTGATAATGATAAAAATAATGATTATAATAATAACGACAACAATAGCAAAACCTGGGCTCCGCTGCATAGAACTTTACCCTTAACTCTGCAATCAATGGTATGGCATCATTGTTACTCAACAGCCAATCAAATTCAAGGTTTACATGGAAGAGGCATTTTATGGCAAAATTATCATTAATGGTAAGTTTTATCCAACAGGGCCCTGGTTGTGAAACTGGATATAAGGATCGTTCTGCACTGTAAGCATTAAAACATTATAGGAATGTGATTATTGTCTTCATCGCATTGGTACCGAAATCCTCAAATTTACGTCAGCTGACAGCTGCTTGTTACCTAAAGCATATCTCTGAACAGTCTTTAGTTATTGGCCTTGACACTATAATTTATATTTGGACCTAAGACCTTTAGCCTTAGCCTTCACAAGAACCTGGTCCAAGTCTGCCAAGGTTCTCCTGGACTTTGCCTTCCACAGCTGTAGTAACTGCATATATATCTCTGGGATAGCTATTATTTGTGCATTTGATGCCTTCTGCAATAGCTGCTGTAATCCCTAGAGCAACGTACATATCGCAGAATTGACTAGGAAGGAGTTCTCTTGAGAGTGACAGCAACTGCATATCTGTAACTTCCGGTGATTCTACAGAACTGAGACAATAACATAGCAAACAATTAAATCTCTCATTGTAGCCAAACCCTCTTTTTTGTAGGATCAGTGAACTGCTTGGACAATTATAAACCACTATAATTTAAAAAGGATGCAGCAAAAAGTAGATACAAAATGAAGTTGTAAAAAATTACCTGTCAATTTCATCTTGATGAGAAGGATCTGAGATTCAAAAAGAAAAAAAAGAGACAAAGAAAGAAACAAAAACACTATAACATATTAAAGAAATCCCTTATAGGCCCCTACTTTAAACTGTAGAAACTTTTTCTTTCTGAAATGAAAAAAAAAACGTTTAAGGAACGTCTTTTACTAATAAATCACAATTTTTATGATAGTGCATTTATTTCTTTTACAATGTATTCCAACTTTTAGTTGTTTTCGTGTCTTAACGTGTGCGCAATCAAAACAAAGGATAATCACTATATTATCAATGCAGCCTTCCAATAATAACTTATTTAGGTCTACTTTTTTAATGACTAACATCTTCGAGAACAGGCTGTATAGACAGAGCTGGATGAAGGGGAGGACTTCGAATGGTGAGAGGGCAAGGGGGAGGGGGGGGGGGGCTTACCTGGGGAATCAGTTCTACCGAGAGTCTCTGGAGTTTGTGATTCTTCTCTGGATGAGTGTGATTGAACAGAATCAGGGGATGAAAAAGCCTGAACGCTTTCATCTTTGAAGTCTGATTTGAAATGGGGTAAAAACGAAAAAGATATCACTTACAATGATTTCTAGCACTTGGCATGTTAATAGGAAACAATGGGGATGTTGGTGAAATATCCAGTTATACTCAGATATATTGGTTGGAAAAAAATCAAAGTAATATAATAATTTGATGGTTTTGTAAGGAGACTTTGACCGATAAAACGCCTGAACAAAATTAACCACCCTCTGTATATTCAGACTAATTGTTTGACTTCTGTTCGGAAGGACATTGATTTTAAGAATGTGAGTTTTATTATATTAATAAGATCTTGTGATAACAACCTATTCTTTCATGCATTTGTGTTTTGTGCTACCGTGTTCATACTCATTCCCTAATTAAAGCTATGGTGCAAAGACTTTTTTATTTCTTTTTCCCGCTAATTCTTTTTTTTTTCTTCATCTTCTTAGCTATTTTTTCCCTGCTCCTCTTATTTTTTGGCCTTTTTTCCTTCGTTCTCTTTTCACTTTCTTCTTCTTCTTTTTCATCATCTCCTTCTTCTTTTTTATCTTCTTCATTGATTTTCATCGTGCTCCTTACTTTTTTCTTAAATTATTTTCTTTCGCTTTCTTTTCACATCACTCTTCTCTTCCTTCATCTTTTCTTCCTCTTCCTTTTATTTTTCTAACTTAATCCTGAAAGCTGGATTGAAGGAACCACATTAATTAATGCATAAGGGAACCTGGTGAGCGTTTCATCAACATTTGACATCTTTCCTTGATTCTGATTGGCTGAGAAGCATCGTTACTATGGTAACTGTCGGATAAAACAGACTTTGTCGGATAAAACATCCGACAAGTCCTTTCATGAAAAGCTCCCCAGGTGATCTCTTTCTTAAGTCTGTGGAAATTTGGGGATTCACTAGTCAACAGGTCAAAAGTGGTTTTTATTACCTGTAAAAGCAATTGGACAAATGATGTCTATCATTGCACTTTGTTCCAAAATGAACTGAATGAAGACTTTGGATTTGTCTGAAGATGTAGACTTAGTATTCACGACAAATGGTATGTTGACATGAGGTGATGTATGGAACACTCTTTCCTGCCTCTTCTGTGAAGGAAGACATAAGGTAAAAGCTAATATCACGTTGTTAAATATTGCAATCATCCACCACTTACCTTATGTAAAATCAGGAAGTAGAGGTTTAAGGAAAGTGAAATTTGGCCTATTTTCATTGATGATTTTTGTTCCTTTTACAGTGAGTTATTTCATGAAACTTGGCACATATCTTCAGGACGTCACTAACCAACAGGAGCTTATGCCAAATTGGGTTCCCATACTCCTAGGAGCAATGACAGAATCCTAAACTTGTTTTCTCATTTGCATAATTTGCTAATCTATTTTGCTCAATGAGGCATAAGACATTTCCATGAAACTAAAATCAGACGAACTCTCTGAGAAGAAATTGATAACCAAAGCAAGCAGCTGCATTTTAGTACATAAGTTATTTTTAAGAGCTTTTTCCTGTCAGAACAGGGAATAATTTATACGGAATGGGCAAGAATCAGTCTGTTAGGAATCGGTTTGGAGGTATGGTCAACTCACCTTTATACCAAATGTACTTGCAATGCAGGTTGCTCTAAGTGGTCAACTCACCTTGATACCAATGTCCTTGTTGTCTGCAATGCATTTTACTCTAAGTTGTCAACTCACCTTTATACCAATGTCCTCCTTGTCTGCAATGCAGGTTACTTTAAATGGTCAACTCACATTAATAACAATGTCTTTGTCTGCAATGCAGGTTACTTTAAGTGGTCAACTCATCTTTATACCAATGTCCTTGTTGTTGGCAATGCAGGTTACTTTAAGTGGTAAACTCACCTTTATACCATTGTCCTTGTTGTCGGCAATGCACCATACTTTAAATGGTCAACTCACCTTTATACAAATATCCTCCTTGTCTGCAATACAGGTTACTCTTAATGGTCATCTTACCTTTATACCAAGTCCTTGTCTGCAATGAAGGTTACTTTAAGTGGTCAACTCACCTTTATACAAATGTCCTTGTTGTCTGCAATGTAGGTTACTCTAAGTGGTCAACTCACCTTTATACCAATGTCCTTGTTGTCTGCAATGCAGTATACTTCAAATGGTCAACTCACCTTTATACCAATGTCCTTGTCTGCAATACAGGTTACTCAAAATGGTCAACTCACCTTTATACCAATGTCCTTGTTGTCTGCAATGTAGGATACTTTAAATGGCCAAATCACCTTTATACAATTGTCTTTGTTGTCTGC
This sequence comes from Echinometra lucunter, assembly GCA_029962745.1. Classification (NCBI taxonomy): domain Eukaryota; kingdom Metazoa; phylum Echinodermata; class Echinoidea; order Camarodonta; family Echinometridae; genus Echinometra; species Echinometra lucunter. The sequence goes on along the minus strand of CM057168.1, from coordinate 1,388,878 downwards.
AATGCAGGTTACTCTAAATGGTCAACTCACCTTTATACCAATGTCCTTGTTGTCTGCAATGTAGGATACTTTAAATGGCCAAATCACCTTTATACCAAGTCCTTGTCTGCAATGAAGGTTACTTTAAGTGGTCAACTCACCTTTATACAAATGTCCTTGTTGTCTGAAATGTAGGCTACTCTAAGTGGTCAACTCACCTTTATACCAATGTCCTTGTTGTCTGCAATGCAGTATACTTCAAATGGTCAACTCACCTTTATACCAATGTCCTTGTCTGCAATACAGGTTACTCAAAATGGTCAACTCACCTTTATACCGATGTCCTTGTTGTCTGCAATGTAGGATACTTTAAATGGCCAAATCACCTTTATACCAAGTCCTTGTCTGCAATGAAGGTTACTTTTAGTGGTCAACTCACCTTTATACAAATGTCCTTGTTGTCTGCAATGCAGGTTACTCTAAGTTCTCCAGAACGCCATGCGATGAAAAACTCCTCTCCGTCGATCGGTGCCAGGTATCCAGGTTTGGGCTGATTAGTTTAGAAAAGAGGAAGATATTTGATTATTATAGATCACGCAAATAAAAGCAAGATTAGAAAAGGGTATAAAGGAAAATACTTTACGATTTCATACGCCTTCAGGGTTCTACAAAATTATGATAGCTAAAAAGTTTTCTTTCGTCAGCTGCCAAGAGAAGTTACGTTTTCTCACGTATACATACCGGGAGGGATACGGAAGTTCCTTTACATTTCTGAGAATTTCAGTCTCCAGAATATTTGGGTATTAATTTGGAAACGTTCTATTCTTTTCCTATAACCGATTTCACAAAGTGAAGATGTTACCATACTTATTTTATGAGCGTGGTGTTATTTGTTCTTCGAAAGTATGGCAATAAATTTTAACCTCAGTTTAATCTACGATGTGTTACATGGAAACACGATGATTTGAATAATTAGTTACAATATCTAGTAAGTTCTTTAGGCAAATCTCTCCTCCTTCTTAAAAAAAATATTAATAAAGCTCTCTCCTTTTCTCTTACTCACTAAGTATTGACTCATATACATGTTCTGAAGCTAGTTATGATGTATATTTGATTGTTGTATATGAGACCAACGGTGACTCGATACACGTTTGTTTGTTAGACAAAGGGAAAAAACTGATTAATTGATACACTTGGTATGGCATTCCCTTCTCTTTGCTGCCTTTGCTTGCTTGTTATTATCTCTGATACAGAGCCATAATAGATGTTCGTCGTTTCTTGGGGTTGATTCAGGAACAAACGGTGTACAGATGACACGTTTTCCAAAGAATGTCCTGGTGATGAAAGCAATGATCCACCATTCTGAAAAGTGATCGATGTAGAGATCAGGGTCTCTCTCTCTTACGACACAACAAGGGTCATCATGATTGTGCAAAATTAATTAACGAGAAGCTGTGGGAGCCTTTTAAGGGAAAAAACAAACAAAAAAACAAACAAAAAATAAACCCACGATAACTGGAACTGGAATTTGTTCTATGTGGACAAACATTAAAAAAAGCAAATCACAGGAAACGCAGACGCGAGGGGAGAGCAAGTTGCTTTTTTTTTTGCGCGCCCGTGTGAGGATTCGTGTGTATGTGTGTGCGTGTTGCACTGAGCTTGCAAATAACACCGATCTGAAGCACATTTTAAAAAGTAGTTACACATTTGAGGAGAGGAAAGTCAGTTATCTTTCATTTCGGATTGTAAAAGACATTTTACAAATGTAGATTATATGAATACTTCCTATGCCATGCTGGTTACAATGAATATGTTATGAAAGTTGATTGAAAAATGTATTTGATTTCTCATTTGATATTAATATGAGATATTGCAGAAAGAGTATATAATATTTTTCATATTTCCTTGATGTTACATTTTATCTCTGGTTATATTTCATAAAAACTATTTGCCAACTGATTGCTTGTGCAAGGCCTTATACTGACATAGCGCCAGCTAGTGTTCCATCCAAAACAGATTTTTCCACTGCGACATTTAGTGAGAAAACATGGCAGATTTGAGGGGAAGGATCATCCAAGTTCCAGAGAATCCTGGAAACCTTGTGATTTATTTTAAGCTTAAAGGAGGCAAAGAGGTTAGTTTATCATAAGATGTCTATATTTTGTGAAATAATATATGTTAAAAGTGAAAATTAGTTGAATTATTTTAGGTGTTGATCCAGCTACTGTGCATGTAGGTTACATAACAATGCAAATTCATATATATATTCAGGCCAGAAATAAAGTCAAGTCTATATTAATAAGATGAAAATATGATATTGTAATGGATAGGAGATTCATCTGTATTACTGAAATTTGATATCATTATTTTATTGAAACAAGAAAATTCAGGTTTTGTTTTGGGAATTAATGACAAGCAAGGTCGCACTATGTACTGTAATTGTTGTGTATAAAATCAACATGTTAATTTCATTTTAACATCAAAAACACTTTCACAAGAAATGTTGAGTTTATTGCCTGAACGAAGAGTGGATTATGATCAGATGATCATTTATGTATTAATGATAGGTTCACACTTAGGCCTATATATGCAATGTATTTATGATGCTCTTTACATATGTTTTGTTGATACAGTTTTCACGGAGCTTTTGGAGCTTTGGAGTTGGAGTTAAAAATGATGAACCGAAAAATGATATCAAGAATAAAGTTTTGAAGCTCCAGTAGAAGCCTTTGTCTTTTTTTTTTTGTATATGCATGCCTCAAATGCTGTCACAATCATCTTGTATCTAGCTTTTACCAGCGAGAGTAGCGAGCGAGTTAACGAAAAATATGTTTTTGTTTTGCGGGGTTTTTTTCTTTTTATCCAGGCCGTTGTATCCTGAAAGTTTATTTATTTTTAGGTCAGCTGGCCGCTCGATTTCTAGGAGTGATATCTTGTTTGGTTATATTACTTCCTATGAGTAGAAGAATAGTATAACATTAGATAGAAACGCAAGATGTAAACCGATTTCCTTTCATAAGAATAGTAATTAGGAATTAGGGTTAGGAAATTATTGGGGGGGGGGGGGGGGCAAAATGATATCTTTGCCCCCCCCCCCCGGATCGACGCCTCTGGCCCAAGACAGTAGCCCTCCTCTATCACAACCACTCTCTTCATCCCTTTTACTTTCTTCCTCTAATTTACCACTTCTCTCTTTCTTTCTCACACACCCACTCTCCCCTTCATCCTTTTTATTTTCTTCCTCTAGTTTACCACCTTCTCTCTCTTTCTTTCTCTCTCTCTCACACCAGCTCTCCCCTTTATTCTTTCTTTCTCTATATAGTGTGCCAACTTCTCTCTCTCTCTTCTTTCTCACTCACCTACTCTCCCCCAGGCGCCGTTCTACAGCATTTTGTGTGTGTGTTTGGGGGGGGGGGATACTAGGGGCTTGCAGGTTTGTTATGTATATTAGAATTTCAAATTCAGCTTTGTCGCCCATTTCTTGACCCCCCCCCCCTCCCTCGGAGAACCGCTCCTGCTCTCCCCTATCATCTTTTCTACTTCCTCTAGTTTACCATCTTCTTTCGCCTTTCTCACCCTGTAATCTTTCAACACGCATCTTTTACCCCCTCTCTCTCCCTCTCTCTCACTTACTCTCCACCCAACGCCTATTTACCTTCTTTTATCCCCCTTCTCTCTCTCTCTCTCACACGCACCCCATTCTATCTTTTACACCTTTTTTCACTTCTGCACGTATGATTTATTTTTCATTCTTTTTACATTTTCTTCTCTAGTTTACCTTAACTTCCTTTCGTTCTCTCTCTCCCTGTCTTCTCTCAATACTCGTCCCTTTGTTTCTTTCTCTGTCTCCACCTGCTTTCGCCTCCCCTTACCTCACTTGTTTACCCCCCCCCCCCCCCTCTCCACTTTATCTATCAACTCTTTCTTCCTTTTAATCCTAATCTTTGGCCACTTTATCCTTTTTAACTTCCTTCTCTCCTTGACCCCCTTTTGTTTGTCACCCGAGAACTGCCCTGAGGACTTTTTTCTTCGTTCACTGTCCTCGCTTATAATCATAAAGCTATACAAGAGCCCACACACACGCACCCTCTTACCAACACACGCACCCTCACCACACCCCTCCACGCACCGCGTGCGCACATAGAATTCAACAGAACTGCTCATGAAAAAAATACAAAAAGCTCATGTATGCATGTATGCTGAATTCTCAGTTTATTAAAAGAAGTTAGAAAAGTCCCCCCACAGCTAAATGACAAGTTGAGCAAAGTAATGATAAAAAAATCTCACAGTAAAAGCGAGGAATTTGAAATAATGCTTGAAATCATATCTGTAGAAAGTCCATTTTTTGTTACAAGTTTTGGTTTAGTGAAGCAAAGAATATAAGAAAGGCATAGTTCTATTAAGCTAAGTTTAGCTCTTTGAGGGTGTTTTACAATGCCCTGCTATGTAACCAAAGGCTGACAGGTTCACCGTTTTGTGCTAAACAAATTATCCAATAAAATTCTACTACTACTACATGTAAACACAAGACAAAAAGTAAGTTCCCCTTCTAAAACAAATGTACTTTTCATTTTTGACATAATTTACAAGCGAAACTTTAATATTATCAAAATCGCGCAGTTGTCCTTTCATTTTGAAAGTATATACTAGCTGTCGCACAACTATCAATATACAGTTTAACCCATTCATGACAGGAATTATTTAAAGTTGCCAATTTGCAGGGGAAAATGATGATTTTAAACTTTCTATCACATTGTCAATTTAAGGACTTTAATGCTTATTTTCCTTTAAAAAAAATTCAGCATCACACAACAAATATTGACGCAACCAAAATGGGCACAGTTTATGTATAATTTTTTGCTCTTTCTGCTCATGTATTTGGTATGACTTTTAGAGCTTTGCATCAAAAGATATTAGGCCAAACCACAAAATGTGGACCTCTGTCGCAAATGGGTTAATGCATTATTATTTGAACCTCTTAAACCAAATTATTTATCATGTAGTGAGAATATAATTCTATGACCTAAACCTGAGTCTGCAAGGGGGTGGGGATGTGTTGTAAGTCCTAAAACTCTTATAAATTGTATAAGCAAACAGAATAATATGAAAAGAAAAATCAAAGGCAAACAATATTTACAGCAAATTTGGCTTGTTACCCTAAAAACATAACGGTTACGAAGCACCTCTACAAAATACCAACACCAAAATCAAGGACATATGAAGTAAGTTATTATTAAAAACGATGATATGCAAGCAGAATATATGCAAGTAAAGATACATAAAATGAAGGTTGGACTTTAAAAATCAAACTTTACGAGTAAACAATCATCTCTATATGAATTGTAACCATATCATAGAAAATATGTAGTAAGTCTTAACGAATAATAATCACAAGCAAGGTCTATATGACTAAGATACATGTACATAAAAATAACTTGATATCTTGAAAAAAAATTGGAACACTAATATTTCTAATGAACTATACAAAAAAAATGAATAAATCATCGGATTAAAGCAATATAATCATCAATGTTTCAGATTTCAATCTATTGCTGCATAGAAAATTATAATATGAAAAATATGAAGATGAGGTGGAAAAATAACTGTTTGTGATGGGTGCAGCACCCCCAGCACCCCCGGCTCCCAGGGGCCTGC
>CM057168.1:1348922-1382744 GCA_029962745.1 Echinometra lucunter | reverse complement strand
TTATAATGCACTTTCCGCAGTAACAACCACAGTGCTCTTATCACACTGGGGGGTGTTTCATAAAGCTGTTCATTAGTTACGAACGACTTTACGAACGACTGGTATACCTTCTTGGATGCTCATCAGTTTCTCATTCATTTACATGTAGCACAAGAAGGTATCACAGTCGTGCGTAAAGTCGTTCGTAACTTACGAACAGCTTTATGAAACACCTCCTGGAATATTTCGAACAATACATAACCTTGTCACCTTAGCTATTTCTATCTTTTACAAATGCATTTCTCCCGGTTTGTGAAGCCATCATGGCTCCAGTCAATATGAATATCAACAGTGTAAAAGGAATAGTAAAAAAAGATGCAAATATCGAAGGTACAAAAGTGCCTTCAAATCTATTGTGTACACCCTATAGCTCACTCCTAATTATCTATCTCCCATGCTTTGTGCAAGTGTGCTTTGATACCAGCTATATTTCCCTGCGTTATTGACTATGGCGTTGTCGCAGCCGTATGAATAACTACCATATACATGCTCAGAAATTTCCTAACTTGAGATATCTTTACTGTTGAAAGACGGACCCCCCCCCCCCTCATGTAATTTACACAAACAAGCAAGTAAAAGCTTTTGAACGGGCTACTTCTAAAGAAAAAAAGAGCATTTTCTCGTGTTATTATTCCCACTGCGGGCAAGAAGTCAGACTACACGAATCTTAAGCGTGTAGAAAAGATTTGTATTGTAAAATTGCGTAGCACGACACCCAGTGCCTAGTGTATACAGTCCTACGTCATTGTTTGTTTTTGTGGCTGATCGGTTATGTTGAAAGGCTAGAAAATTTTGTTCTCGAAACATTTTATGTTGAGTGGCGTATTTAGGGCTAATGGCGCCCAAGGCAGACATTGCGGAAAAAAAAGAGTTTTCACATTATCCTTATGGAGGGGACTTAGCCGTCGGTCCCTTCGATGCTAACTAAATAAAAACCATGCGGAATTGCAAGAAGGTGACCTTTTTTTTTTTAGAAATCGTTAGCTGCTTTGGTATGAGTCATTATTTGGTTTAAGAAGAATTAGCATGTGGCATATCGACTGTAAGATTGTTTTCCTTTTTACCCCTCGAAAATGCAATTTCTAAAGTATGGTGGCCCTGAAGTACGCTCGGCAGCAGGTCATGTGCGACGTAAATTTCGCATTACAGGTCCTGAACTTTGCATCCCAAGTCGTGAAATTCACGGCCCGCGGTGCGACATTCAGGACCCGTGGCGCGAACTTTGCGTCCCAGTCCTGAATTTCGCACCGCGGGTCGTGAATTTCACGACTTGGGATGCAAAGTTTGCGCCACGGGTCATGAATTTCATGACCTCGGATGCAAAGTTCAGGACCTGGGATGCAAAATTCACGTCGCACATGACCTATTGTCGAGCGTACTTCAGGGCCATCATACTAAAGCCTATAATCCTGTTAAACGGCAACCTAGCATCAGAGTTTCTTTCCGAAACTCCTTAGCCTATTCATTAAATTCCTCCTACATTCGGGGATCAAAAGTGACGAAGGTTCTGATGAAATATATTCGAAGAAATTTATACCGCTTTCACACCAAGGTACGGTCGCTGGGTACGGTCACAGAGACAGTACCCACCGACCAATCGGACGTGCTTTCTCACCGCCGTGAAAATTTGGTCAGGCCGTGAGCGATCGGTCGCAGTATAGCTGACCTAGCTGGAAGCGGAAGTAGAGATAGCGCGTGGGCATGTATGGGGGGGGGGGGGGTCATTGCATTTCGATCGGTCGCAGAGAACGATGTGCTTTCACATCAAGTTTGCATCGGTCGCGATCGGTCGCTGAAGTACCTATTAGGTCGGACTCAGCGACCGATCGTTTTGGCCGGAAACGATCGGTCGCTGAGTACGATGAAATGCTTTTACACCATGGTTTCATCGGTCGCTGGGTACGGTCTCTGCGACCGTACCCAGCGACCGTACCTTGGTGTGAAAGCGGTATTAGTCTAGCAATTAATAGGGAGCTTTAGATACGCGACGCAGCTCAAACGACGCGGAATCTTGCTGAGTTGCCTTACGTTCTCCTCTTTCCTCCCGTTGAGTTGCAAAGAGGCTTTAGATTTGTTGAGGACGCAGTTAATCAAACAAAACGCGCGCGCTCAAATATGAACCATTGTTACGCCATAAAAAAGGGTCAACAAAGGTGTCGCGTCGCGTATTGGGGAGAACGGTAAACTGGCCCCAGAACCGTCGTGTAAAACATACGACGCAGGATGGATTGGAAAAGAGCTGTCTCGCGCATACGCACAACAGCATTTTTGGCAAGATTCCGCGTCGTCTGAGCGGCGTCGCGTATCTAAAGCTTTCTGTTATGGACACAAATTCTAGCAGAGATCCAGAACACAGGGAGCAAATTCTTAATCATAAAATGTGAAAATTTTGGGGGTTTTGAAAATCCTTTAAACATCTTATGGTTATGGAGATATTCACAGAAACTTCACTGCGAGGGAGCAAAACGACGGAGTTTAATACAAAATTTTAGTAGCAGTCAAAAACACCATTACTCTTGTTCTTTACTCTGAATATTGGGGCAATAGTGGTTAATTTTCCTACCCATTTCCTCCCCTTCCCCAGCCTTTGCGCCCGGCTCTCTAAGGCCGTCCGGGGGACATGCCCCTTTGCCCCCTTAGAAACGCAGCTGTTTCCAAAGTCACGGCATAGAGTGCAAAAAGAAAGAAAGAAAGAAAGAAAAAAAAAAAACCCTGAAAATCACTGCAATCGCATGACGTTACACGCATGACTGCAACCCCGATCAGATATTACGGTTATCTAAAGTCTTTCAGACGAGGAAGCAATCGTCATTTTTTCGCGATAATAAAGAGTGTGACATGATTCGTAGAATTTATCTGATTTTGTGGAAATGATCAAATGTTTGACATACCCATGTTGGATATAGTAATGAGCAAATTGAAGAAGTGAATCTTTCGTGTCACAACTCCTGCTGGATTATATTGGATTATCATTTTAATACCTTTCCCTTTCCCAGTTGATCAAGGAGATAGCGCGTATGCTTCCAAGTAAGAGAGCAACCAACATTGGAATATTTCGATTGGACCTTACAGCACTGACCGATAAACTGAAAGAGGGATAGATAAGAAGAAAACAAATAGCACTTGACTGCACGTGAAATATTGTGGATTTGAAGTTTCGAACCACGTCATTTTACTACGTCGTTTTACTATGTCATGGTACTAGTGTTTCTTGTGTTGAAATAAATCTGCATGTGCCACTAAAGGGATAGCGGTAGGAAGGATTCATTTGCATGCTGTGTGCAGCGAAATTTGTAGACCAGTAGACAAGTGGGCAAGATCGGAGCGCCGTGAGAAGGTGGCGTTGTGCATAATTATGAACTTTATAATATCCAAATAATATCACAATTATTGTAGTAAGTTTCATATGAGATGAACAACATATAGGTACGTAGCGTCCATCACGTAAAAGATTTTTGAAAGGGCATTGCATTCCAAAATGTGCGTATAGGCCTCAATCAATAGGATCGTTAACATGGATCCAAGTCATTTTGATGTGGCTCAGTTGTGGTTTAGAAAAGAAGCAGGATTTAGGAAGCGTGAAGATGACAAATGGACCCCTCTTCAAAATGCATCATTCCATGGAGACCTTCGCACAGTTAAATATCTCACAAGTAGGGGAATTGATCTCGAGAAGGCTGATGATAATGGATGTACACCACTTCACTTTGCTTCCAGTAGTGGACATCTTGATGTTGTTCAGTATCTCACTAGCGAAGGAGCAGATCTTGATCAGGCCGATAACAATGGAAATACACCTCTTCACAAGGCATCATACAATGGTCATCTTAAAATAGTTAAATTTCTCACTAGTAAAGGAGCAGAACTTGAAAAGGCCAATAAAAATGGAAGAACCCCTCTTCACATGGCATCATATAATGGTCATCTTGCAGTAGTTCAATATCTCACTAGTGAAGGAGCAGATATCAAGGAGGCCGACAATGATGTAAATACACCTCTCCACAAGGCATCATTCAGTGGTCACCTCGATGCAGTTGAGTATCTCATTAGTAAAGGAGCAGAACTTGATAAGGCCAATAACAATGGAAGAACACCTCTTCACATGGCATCACGAAATGGTCATATTGCAGTAGTTAAATTTCTCACTAGTAAAGGAGCAGATATTGACGAGGCCGACAATGATGGAGATACCCTTCTCCACAAGGCATCATACAATGGTCATCTTAAAATAGTTAAATTTCTCATTAGTAAAGGAGCAGAACTTGGTAAGGCCAATAACAATGGAAGAACACCTCTTCACATGGCATCACGAAATGGTCATATTGCAGTAGTTAAATTTCTCACTAGTAAAGGAGCAGATATTGACAAGGCCGACAATGATGGAGATACCCCTCTCCACAAGGCATCGCACAATGGTCATCTTGATATAGTTCAATATCTCATTAGTAAAGGAGCAGATCTTGAGAAGGCCGACAATCATGGAAGTTCACCTCTCCAAAATGCATCATACAATGGTCATCTCGATTCAGTTGCGTATCTCGTCAGTAATGGAGCAGATATTGAGAAGGCCGACAATGATGGAGATACCCCTCTTCACATGGCATCATACAATGGTCATGTTGCAGTAGTTCAGTATCTCACTAGTGAAGGAGCAGATATTGAGAAGGCCGACAATGATGGAGATACCCCTCTTCACATGGCATCATACAATGGTCATCTTACAGTAGTTCAGTATCTCACTACTGAAGGAGCAGATATTAAGAAGACCGACAATGATATAAATACACCTCTCCATAAGGCATCATTCAGTGGTCATCTCGATGCAGTTGAGTATCTCATTAGTAAAGGAGCAGAACTTGATAAGGCCAATAACAATGGAAGAACACCTCTTCACATGGCATCAAAAAATGGTCATCTTGCAGTAGTTCAATTTCTCACTAGTAAAGGAGCAGATATTAAGAAGGCCGACAATGATGGAGATACCCCTCTCCACAAGGCATCATACAATGCTCATCTTGCAGTAGTTCAATATCTCACTAGTGAAGGAGCAGATCCCAAGAAGCTGGATGATGATGACTGCACACCCCTTTCCCTTGCATCAGATCAAAGACATCATGACGTAGTTCAGTACCTCCGTAATAAACAACAGCAGAATGATAATGGTAAGCCAACCCCCTCACACATACACACACACACACACACACACACGCACACTCCACCCCCCCCCACACACACACAGGACAAGAAACTCATAATGCAGCTTTAACATTTTCCTTTTTCGATTATCCATTGAATTTTTTTTTTTACCAAGAATCGCTGAATGTTTAAGTGGTGATTCCCCAACAATTTTTACCACCACCACCACCAGCACGACCATCATCATCATCGTCGTCATTATCATCATCATCATCACCAAGTGCACATTAATCCAAGGTGCTATCTGAAATGTATCTCGTTCGTTATGACTTTTGTTTGTTGGTTAACAATGACAAAAAGATGAAATCTGTGTCTTTGTTGTACTTGCCTACAAAAGGGCTCGCCGGATTTGGCAGCAGTTACTTATGTTCATCCTTTTGTAAGTAGCGCAAGTATCATGGTTCGTTATCAGTTTTATTTTTCACCCATCCACTTGGCGCAAGTGATATTTTGCTGTCCTCTAAAGATTGCCTATTATTCAGTCATGCATGCAAAGATCGAAATGAAAAGGGTACCAATAAATGCTGGGAGGATATCTCTACCGAGACATATCATGAAACCCATGATTAAATGTTCATACTTCAAACAAGACAACTTTGTAATGATGGGACATTTTTCTGACTCACTCTGTATAATGCAATATGCCAGAGTGTCGTTTGAAGTAATCTCGTTTTCTTTAAAGCATATACACTCAGTAAGACCGTCACAATTCTCATTATTTACTTTCAACTGTCAATCGGAAAATGATGATCTTGCTGAGGCAAATTTTTTAATTTAGCATGCCCCGGAAGCTAATATTGTTCCTTTCTAGATCAAGACCGTGCTTCAAGAAGAGAGAGTAGAAGGACCGAGGAACAGGTGGATCAAGAACTTAACGAGCAATCGACGAAAACCACAGATGTAAAAAAACATCTACAACAGCACACCGTGGAATCTCCCTCTGATCTTACAAAAATCATGGAACGGAGTTATTTTGGAGCTGGTGCTTCCAGAGACGAATCAATTCAGAGAGTGATTCGCCTTGAGACGTATCAGATTGAGGTCCAACTTCCTCCAAGTGAGCCATGGGGTGTTGAAGACATCACTGTCCGTGCCATAACTGAAGTTCCACCTCAGCTGTTGGATATGTTACAGGAGAACGAAGCAATCATCTGTGTTGGTCTTGAGATGACACCATCCGATGCAAAGTTCAGCACACCAGTCAAAGTGACGATGCCCCACTCAGCCATTTTCACGAGACTCCATACTGCATCAGTTGGAACGTACTACAGGACAGGCAGTAAGCATATTAAACTCGTATACAAGTTACAGTATCATTCCATGTATTTACATTTATTCATTGTAACCAGCATGGCATAGGGAAGTATTCATACAATCTACATTTGTAAAACGTCTTTCACAATCCGAAATAAAAGATAACTGACTTTCCTCTCCTCAAATGTGTAACTTCTTATTAAAATGTGCTTCAGATCGGTGTTATTTGCATGCTCAGTGCAACACGCACACACATACGCACGAATCCTAACAAGCGCGCGCACAAAAGGCAACTTGCTTTCCCCTCGGGTCTGCGTTTTCTGTGATTTGCTTGTTTTTATGTTTGCCCACGTAGAACAAATTCCAGTTCCTCATATCGTGGATTTATAAACGTTGTTGTTTTGCTTGTTTGTGTGTTTGTTTTTTTTTTCTCTTAAAGGCTCCCACAGCTTCTCGTTGATTACTTTTGCACATGGTGACCCTCGTTGTGTCGTAAGAGAGAGAGACCTTGATCTCTACGTCGATCACTTCTCAGAATGGTGGATCATTGCTTTCATCACCAGGACATTCTTTGGCAAGCGTGTCCTCTGTACACCATTTGTTCCTGAATCGAATCCAAGAAATGCTGAGCATCGGGTGCGGCTGTGCATCAGAGATAATAACATCGGGAAAGCAGAGGTATCAAAGGAGGAGGGGGGGGGGGGGGGAGGGAAATAGTTTTCATATTATTCTCTCATTTGTCAAATCAAAACAAAAAGATAAACATGATAACTGATAAAGAAACCTCGGTATACTTACAACAGGGGAACAGGAATTGGTCTAGCGGTAACGTCATTCATCAGCTCTTTGTCTTGGCCTTCAAACTGATTCGAGTCCGAGTCACGTCTTTCTGGTGGAGACAGTAAAAGTCGGTCCAAGACAAAAATAATTATATCTGATTGATACACGTTTGTAAGAAATAAGATAAAAAAAAACAATCACACATGCACACACACACTCCCACACCCAGGCATCCTGGGAAGTAAATATGTCAGAAAGAGCTAGTAAACTCCTTTAGTAGCGACTGTAAACTTTCAGTGTGCAGCCATTATGATTTTGCTGAACTCTGTAGTCTGCAAGTGTTTAAAGCGTAGCATATTTTTGTGCTTCCCATTTCTGCTTTTTCTATTTGCATGATCTGTATTAATCAAAGATTTTCCTCTTGTTTGCAAAATCAGCCCGAACCTGGATACTTGGCACCGGTCAAAGGAGAGGAGTTTTTCATCGCATGGCGTTCTGGAGAACTTAGAGTAACCTGCATTGCAGACAACAAGGACATTTGTATAAAGGTGAGTTGACCACTTAAAGTAACCTGCATTGCAGACAAGGACATTTGTAAAAAGGTGAGTTGAACATTTAAAGTATCCTGCATTGCAGACAGCAAGGACATTGGTATGAAGGTGAGTTGAGCACTTAGAGTAACCTGCACTGCAGGCAACAAGAACATTGGTATAAAGGTGAGTTGACCATTTAGAGTAACCTGCATTGCCGACAACAAAGACATTTTTATTAATGTGAGTTGACCATTTATAGTAACATGCATTGCAGACAAGGGCATGGGTATAAAGGTGAGTTGACCATTTAAAGGTAACCTACATTGCAGACAACAAAGACATTGGTATTAATGTGAGTTGACCATTTAAAGTAACATACATTGCAGACAAGGGCATTGGTATAAAGGTGAGTTGCCATTTTAAGTATCCTGCATTGCAGACCACAATCTGACAATGACATTGGAATAAAGGTGAGTTGACCATTTAAAGTAACCTGCATTGCAGACAAGGAGGACATTGGTATAAAGGTGAGTAGACAACTTAGAGTAACACGCATTGCAGACAACAAGGACATTGGTATCAAGGTGAGTTGACCACTTAGAGTAACCTGCATTGCAAGTACAAAATTTGGTATAAAGGTGAGTTGACCATACCTCCAAAACCGATTCTAAACAGACTGATTCTTGCCCAATTCCTATAAAATATTTCCTGTTCTGACTGGAAAAGCTCGGTTTTTAAAAACCTACGTACAAAAATTCACCTGTCTTATGCCTCGTTGAACAAAATAGATTAGCAAATTATGCAAATGAGAAAAAAAGTTTAGGGCTCTGTCATTGCTCCTAGGAGTATGGGATACCTAATTTGGCATAAGCTCCTGTTTTTAGTGACGTCCTGAAGATATGTGCCTAGTTCCATGAAATAACTCACTGTAGAAGGAACAAAAATCATCAATGAAAACAAGCCAAATTTCACTTTCCTTAAACCGCTGTTTCCTAATTGCACATAGGGTCATGTGGTTGAGGATTGCAATATTTAAAAAAAAATGGCATTACCTTTCACCTTATGTCTTCCTTTACAGAAGAGGCAGGAAAAAGTGTTCCATACATCACCTGAAGTCAACATACCATTCGTCGTGAATACTAAGTCTACATCTTCAGACAAATCCAAAGTCTTCATTCAGTTCATTTTGGAACAAAGTACAATGATAGACATCATTTGTCCAATTGTTTTTACAGGTAATTAAAACCACTTTAACCTCTTGACTATTTAATCCCAAAATTTCCATAGACTTAACAATGTGACCACCAGATTCCCATAGGCAACGGGTTTAACAGGGTTTAATAAATCCAGCTTTCAGGTTGAAGTTAGAAAAATAAAAGGAAGAAGACAAGCAGATGAAGGAAGAGAAGAGTGAGGTGAAAAGAAAACGGAAGAAAATAATTTAAGAAAAAATGAAGAGGGGCACGACGAAAATTAATGAAGAAGATAAAAAAGAAGAAGGTGGAATGAGAACGGAGGAAAAAAGGCAAAAATAAGAGGAGCTGGAAAAAATCAACGAAGAAGATGAAGAAAAGGAAAGAATAAAGGGGGGGGGGAGACTTTGCCATATGGTTTTTCTTAGAGAATGCCCATGGTAGCACAAAACATAAAATGCATGAAAAACAAATTATTATCACAAGATCTTATGAATATAATAAAAGTCACATTCTTAAAATAGCGTCCTTCCAAACAAAAAGGGGTTTCAATTCAAACAATTAGTCTGAATATACAGAGGGTGGTTTATTTTGTTCAGGAGTTTTACGGTCAAAGTATCCTTACAAAACCATCATATCATCACATTACTTTCATTTTTTCCACCAATATATCTGACTATCACTTTCTATTTCACTGACATCCCCGTTGTTTCCTCCTAACATGTCCAGTACTAAAAATCATCCTCAGCATGCTACGTGAAATCATTTCGTTTTTATTCCATATCAAATCAGACTTCAAAGATGGAAGTCTTCAGGATTCTTCCTCCTCTGATTCTGTTCAATCACAGTCATTCGGAGAAGAATCAAAAACTCCAGAGATTCTTGGTAGAACTGATTCCCCAGGTAAGCACCCGCCTCCCCTTACCCGCCCTCTCTCCATCCGAGGTCTTCTACTTCCAGCGTGTTATTACTGGAAATCTGCATTGATATCAATAGTGATCACCCTTTGTTATATCGGTTTGACAACGCACGCTTTACTACATGAACACACCTAGAATTTTGAGACACTGTGAAAGAATTATAAGTGCAATCTTTAAATTGTGATTTATTCCTGAAAAATATTCCTGAATCGTTATAAGTAATACTTTTGTTCATTTCACAAAAAGGTTTCTAGTGTTTAAGGTATCAGAACTTTCTTTGCGTTTTCTACTTGTCTGTGTTCATGTTTCTTTTATTTGCTTTTTCTTTTGGCATCTCGAAAGAATCCACAGACCAGATGTCAGCAAGCGGACTGTCTGATCCTACTCCTGGAGCTGGAACTCAAAGGTGATTAAGTTTTTATATCACAATTTTGTGTCAATTTTTTGCTGCATCCTTCATAAATACATAAGTTATATTTGTCTTTTATTTGTCTAAGTAGATCTCTGATCCTATAAAACGACGTACTGGCGGCAGAGAGAGATATAATTGTTTGGTATATGTCATTGTCTCAGTTCTATAGATTCACAGGAAGTTACAGACGTGCACTTGCTGTCACTCTCAAGAGAACTCCTTCCGGGTCATTTCTCCGCTCTGTACGTTGCTCTAGGGATCCCAGCAGGTATTGCAGAAAGCATCAGAGTTGAAAAGATGAACAACTATCCAGAGACTTACATGCATTTACTACAGCTGTGGAAGGCAGAATCCAGGAGAACCTTGGCAGACTTTGACCAGGTTCTTGTGAAGGCTACGGCTAAAGGTCTTAGATCCAAATATAAACTATAGGGTCAAAGTAAAGAACTATTAAGGCTGTTTAGAGATATGGTCTAGGTAACAAGCAGCTGTCAGCTGACGTAAAGTCGAGGATTTGAGGACGAATGCGACACAGACGATAATATATCACATTCCTATCGTTTGGATACATACGATGGAGAAACGAACCTTATATCCAGTACCATTACCAGTTTTGCTATTGTTGTTATTAACATAATTATTACTATCAGTTTTATTATTAGTAGTAACAATATTATCATTGTGAAAACAAACAAACAAACAAGAAAAACAAACATGATCCAGTCCGTATAATCTTGCGAGACTTTGCTTAAAAAAAGAAGCACGAAGTTCTATCAAGTGCAACTATATTGTTTTTACTGTCCAAGTGTTTTAAAGTGATTACACAATGGTAAAATATTTTTTGATATGTGATCGAGAATAGAATTCTAAGAAGAATAACATTAACAATTTGATGATTTTCAATCGAAATCAATGCATTTTGGCTAATTTTATCATGAAAAATCAAGAGTTGACCAAAAAAATTGAGTATGAGGTATGACGTAAAGGTACCCAGCTTCGCGCATTGCAGTTATGCTGCGCGCTAGACTGTACAATATGTATTATACCTTGCGCGCATTTTGCTAGAATTACGCGACAAGGTACCCACTTCGACGTCATTTTGACGTCAAAGTGGGTACCCAGTTGAAATTGGGTCACAGCTGAGGGGTCAAAAATATCCCGAAATCATACCACATTCGGGGGTTTCCTTGGCAACACGACTTTTAAAAAAAACTTCAGGCAGATGATTTTCTGCTAATAAAATCATGCTCTTTTAAATGAACTAAAATAATTGTTTCGGCATTGGGTACCTCCTTTAATGATCAGATGATGAGTCTCGTTGTTTCCTAGCCTTCTGCGGGTCGTAGCCATAAAGATTCGGGAAAAACTGGTTATTGTTATTTTTATAATTATCATGATTATGATTATGATTATTATTATTGTTATTTTCATTATTTTTATTGTGAATATTGATATTACTGTATCATTGTTAAATAGTTTTTATTGTGATTATTTGATTTTAACATAATTATAATGATGGTGATTATCGCTAGGATGATGATTAAGATGAATATTATTGCTATCACTATTACTGTTACTTTTACTATCACTGTTACTATTACTATTATAGTGAACAGATAAGAATGGATGAATGGATTATAAGGGCTTTTCACCTCACCAAGCAAGGATCCACCACAGATCTTAACAGAACCCTGTAAAATGAATTAAACTCATATTCTCATAACTAAGAGTATAAAGTGCTATCGCGGGACATATCAAAGAGAAGTGATTATACCCCTTAAAACAGAAAATAAAGACCACATGTAACTTCGTAAACAAAAATAACTGAAAACATCCGCCTTTCATATATTGTACAGCAGATACGGTTATATGAATGTACAAAATTGTACGAAATTATTCTATAAAAACAATGTATCAAGGGTTTTATTGAAACTGATGTCAAGAAAAAGAGAGTACCCTTTTGCTGTTTTGCTTCCTTCTGTTGGATACTTTGAAACTGCTTTTACACCTTTCAAAAACAGAATCCCCTTAGAGTTTGGCAGACTAAAGAAAACAATATTTCGAAATACCAGCTGCCAAGGTCTACCAAAGACAAAAAGAGTACTAGCCATGTATGTATAATTTTTATGTCTCGTTACAGTGATTTATTCAATTAATTCTCAATCGAATCATTTACTGTAAAGGCCTTCCACTTGGTATACCCACAGGGGCGTAGATGTTTTTTTTTTTTTTTTTTTTTTTTGGGGGGGGGATGGGTGTGGGTGGGGATGGGAGATGCATTCCCCAACTTCTTGAAGTGGGTGTATATACGTGTGTATATAAATATATAGCAATGGGGGAATCATCCGTCCTCCAGGTAGGAGGACCTGTCTACGCTGATGTATACCGAGATATGTAATACCAAATTATTAAATGTTCCATGTTATCCAAAAACATTGCTATGTTTTCAATGTAGTTTGCTGAAGAAGACGGTATGCTGATGTATTGAATACACATGGATGTATTTATATATTGTTTTATTATTTCTATGCTTCCATAGGAATGAAGAATAGATGAAATGATAATTGAGTTGATGCACTGGATCTCGTTATAACTGCTATTACAAACATTAATGTATTTAAAAGAAACATGAATATTGTATCAGATGCACTTTGAATGCAATTTAGATGCTCAGTTGCTCTAATCTAATCCATTTTATTTGACTTTAGGTCTAGTAACTATAATTCATTAAGTCAAATGTCCATTGTTCATTTGATATACACAAATGTCTTCTTTTTATTTTCCTCATGATATTAATAACATTAGTACCCCTTTTTCACAATATATGTTCTTTATCTGTTTTATTTCACCTTAGGTCTACCACAAGTTTAATTCTAATGTGCATTGTAAAGTACCTGATGCACACATTTTGTATATACATTTATGTGCATAAACCATATATGTACAGGGGAACGTCTTTCAAAGTCGGGAGTACCAACGAAAAAGGGCACTTATAGAGGGCCAACACAAGAAGGAAAACACAATTTTGAGGCGTTAGTAGACCTATACAGTGCGTATAAAACGTTAATCCATTTTTAGAGGACTTATATTCAGAGCTTATTTAATTTAACAATTTAAGTCATATTTGAATGCATATATGCCTATGTACGATGTAGAAATACAAATCGATATCATGTCATAGCATGCGTAACTTTACAACATAGAAGTCACATGGTCTCATGTGAAGATCATTTAAGACTTTTTTTATGGTGGGTACACGTGTACATGTGTATTCTTTGCTCATTGTATTCACAAAGTATCAGAACTGTACTGATGTTGTTACTGTTTGACATTGTATATGGTATGCACATATTTACTCTAAAATACAAAATATCTTATTTTAAAAAATCATTCACATATATCCTCTCTCATAGTCATATTTAATGTATACATGCATATGAATACAAATTGTATCATGTCATAGCATGCATAATTTTACAATGTGCTATATGAGAACTTCATGTACTTGTATTTTGCTATTTGTCACTGTACATTGTATCCAGTAGAAAAACAAAAGGACAAAGTACAGAGATGTATTATTTATATGTAGGTGTATGCTTATCCATCTTGTTCACACAGGTACTTAATGTATTGCAATACACTTATTTGCACAATATTCATTGTAGCCCAAGATTGTGACTTATTGGGAACTATAAACTTAAAGCTATTGTCACCATTTACACGTACCATGTTTAAATGGAAATCTCAATCATATTGTAGTCTTGGAAATTGGAATATGTTATTACACAAGGTTGAGATATGTAATTGGGGACTGTGATTTCACAACCATTTACATGTACCTTTAACATGATTGTAAGTCTTTTTCAACATTGTGGTATGTACATGTATATTTTCATACTCACCTCAAAATATTCTACTCTTTGAAGAAAAAAAAAGATATTCACTCATTTGCATGCTTACATGTGCATTAATATTCTATTCTCTGAAAAAAAAAGACACAGCGTGATTATTTATTTCTTGAATTTTGGTGTACATGTGGGCGTGCAAGTGTGTGAATGCGAATTTCTCTCATGTTAAAGCACAGTAATCCTGAAGTGTGTCTGTTAATGGTAGTATATGTATTTCTTGCTTCTTACTTTTGTCCACATGTAAGTAAACATGATGTCCATATGGTAACTATACTGATCTGTCGGACGATTCAATGCACCAAGGTCTCTAAAATTCAGGTGTACTGCCTTAGTGATTACGATTTTATATGATGTACATTTTTACCCCTTTTATAGTGCTAGTGCTTGGTTTTAAGCATGTATCTTTTCTATTTTATTTTTCTGCTGTTTCATTTTGTGACGTTTGTTCAAGTTTAATTGTTTGTCTTGTCAATGCAAGCTTGTTATATGATTTAAGTTCATGTATGTATAATTTCAGAAGGCATCAAAATAATTATTATAGTATGCAGTATGGATGACATTGATGGTTTGGATAATAGAAGAACCCGCAGTGATAATAAGTACTTCACCCCAAATGAATTCTGCGAGTTATTAGATGATTATAATGCTAAAGATGTTTTGACAATGTCTCATTTTAATTGTAGAAGCCAATTTTTTGCAATTTTTAAGAATTTATTAGAAATTTTTAAAAATCTGTTTCAATCTTTGATATATCTGAAACATGGCTTCAGGAAAATGAGGAACAGTACTTTAGTATACCTGATTTTTCTTTCATTACCAATAACCGTGATAGCAAGCGAGGGGGTGGAGTTGGAATATATGTGAATAAGAGTCTGAAATTAAAAACAAGACCTGATCTTGATATTTTCAAAAATTGTATTGAGAGTTTATTCATTGAAGTTCACATAAAATTCTTATGTTTCATAGTTTCGGTCATTTACAGACCTCCTAGCCAGTCATTAAATGATTTTTAGAAACTGTTCAAATACCGTTACGTAAGATGTCTAAAGAGAAAAAACAATGTATTATTATGGGAGATTTTAATGTTGATCTAATGAACTTAGATTCTATGACATGTACACATAATTTTGTAAATCATTTTGCTACTTTTTGCTACTTTCTCTATATTCCATTGATAAATAACCTACTAGGATAACGAGTAATTCTGCGACCATATTAGATAATATATTTCATAACCAGCTTGAGAATGTCTTAGAAACTGGTATTATTGCAACAGATGTAAGTGACTACCTAACCCCTTTTGTCATGATTCAAAGTTGTATGCTCACCAATAATTCACACACCCATTACACTATAAGAGACTTGTGTGACAATAATATAATCATATTTTGTAGAAAATTACAGTGTGTTGATTGGAAATGTTTGAATAATATAGAACATGTTCATGAAGTTTATGATAGATTTTTGGACGTTTACAAAGAATTGTACAATGAGAGTTTTCCCATAAAAAGTGTGAGAATAAAAACAATTTCTACTGACAAGCCGTGGTTTACTACGGATGCTAAGAAAATGTGTAAGCGGAAAAATATATTATACAAGATATTTCTAAAAAACCCAACTTCCTATAGGAAAAATGTATACAAAAGTTACAGAAACACTGTTCATAGCTTGATTCGTAAAAAGAAACGTGTATTTTATCATCATAAATTTGAAAATGTTAAATATGACGCTAGAGCAATATGGAAAATAATAAATAACATTTTAACAAAAAATAAGAACAGAGATGCTGACTATAGTATTGAAAAAATGGAGTGGTTACTGAAAATAAGCAAGATATCGTAGATATATTGAATGATTTTTTGTAGTATCGGTTCCCAAATACATGCGGCTACTGGTAATCCATCCAAAAAAAAATAACTTTAAATATTTTATGAAAAACAGCATTTGTCAGTCTATGTACTTTACACTAATAACAGAAAAGAATATAAATGATATTGCTTTAAAAGTGGATGTAAATAAAAGTGTGGGTTACGATGACATTAGTCCTAAAGTAGTTAAACATTCAATTCATACAATAGTTACTCCTTTATGTAAAATCATCAATATGTCTCTTGAGAAGGGTTTATTTCCAAATTCATTAAAATCGCTAAAGTAATTCCTGTGATTATGAATGGCAATAAAACATTGGTAACAAATTATGGACCCATATCAATTTTATCAGTTTTCAGCAAGATATTTGAAAAAATAGTATATGACAAATTGATAACATTTATTTCAAAACATAATATATCATTAGCTTGAGCGTCTTCCCTCTTAAGCGTCTTCGAGGAGGCGAAACCACAATAACTCCTCTCAAGGTCACTGTATTTGCTAGGCTCAACGCAGTCGTTTATTTCATAGTTCCCGAAAAAGATTTTCACAAGAAAATATGGATAGGAAAAAAAAAAAAGATAGAAAAATCAAAGAACAACATAAGGATGATAGAAAGAAGATAGACGGGTAAAAACAAAGAATAATATAGGAAAATGAGAGAAAATGATAGCATCAAACAAAGAATAACATTAGGAAAAATAGAAAAAAAGAGAGAAAGATAAAAAAAAAACAACAACAAGATAATTATGAAAGAGGACAGGAGGAAACAACGGAATAACATAGGGAAAGATAGAAAAGAAGAAAGGATAAAACAAAGAATAACATAAAAGAAACTGAAAGATAAGAAGATTGAAGGAATAACAAAGAATAACACAAGAAAAGATTTAAAGAAGATAGGAGTAACAGAATAACACAAGGACAGATGGAAAGGATGATGGGAGAAAGGATAAGGAAAGAAAGGGGAAAATATAGAATAACATAAGAAAAGATAAAAAACAAAGAAAAACAAAAGATTGAAAGATAAGAAGAAAGAAGGAATAACAATGATAAACATAATGAAAGATAGGAAAGAAGAAAGGAGAAAACAAAGAATAACATAAGAAAAGAATGAAAGACAAGAATATAGAAGAAATAACAAAGAATAACATAAGAAATTACGGAATAGAATATAGAAGAAAAGGATTAGATAAGGAAAGATAGAAAAGAACATAGGAAAAACAAGGACTAACAAAGGGAAAGATGGAAGAGAAGAGAAAACAAATAACACAAGAATAGACTGAAAGATGAAAAGATAGAATGAATAACAAGAATAACATACGGAAAGATAGAAAAAAGATTCAATAAGGGAGAACAAAGAATAACCTAAGAAAAATATTTAAAAGATAGAAGGAATAACAAAGAAAGAAATAAATGAGGAAAGACGTAAAAGATGATAGAAGAAAACAAAGAATAACATAAGAAAATACTGAAAGATAAGCAAATAGAAGAAATAACAAAGAATAACATAATGAAAAAGGGGAAAAAAAGGAGAAAAACACAGAATAACATAAGAAAAGACAGAAAGATAAGATATAGAAAGAATAACGAAGGATAGCATAAGAAATGACGGAAAGAGAAGATGATACAAACAGGGGCGTAACAGGTACCTGTTATCACGGGGGGCAGAGCCCCAAATTTCCCGGTAACTAATCTATTTATTGTCTAGAATCTGTGGCGTAGCTAGGACTGCATTTTAGGAGGACGGTAGTGCTCCCCCGGCGTAAATCCAATTTTAGGAGTGGAGGATGAAAAAAAATTTAAATGATTTTTTTCCCTCTCACAGACATTTTGATATCTATATTTGCGAGCGAGCGAAGCGAGCAAGCAGAAAATAATCACTTTTTCGCTTTTGAATCATATTTTCGAATAAAAATTTTAAAATATGACGAAAGAGTGATGCGAGCGAGCCAAAAATAACCACTTTTCTCGATTTTAATCGCATTTTTGAATGGAAATCATAAGATTTTGACGAGCGAGCGAAGCGAGCGATCCCGAAATAACCACTTTTTTGTTTTCAATAGCATTTTCAAATAGAAATTCTAATATATGATGATTGTTTATGATAGATATACATTTAGAATTTTTACTGATTAATCAAAATACATTTTCTTCTTTAAAAAGTTTGTCTACATGGCGGAAAATTTGTACACACCATCCCCCCTCTCCCCCAGGTGGGGTGATAGATCCCCCACCCCACGGAATTTACGCCAAGAAGGGAGGGTGCAGGGAAGGAGGAGTCCCCCCCCCCCCTCTCCGACGTTTCTTTGCATTGTTAGGTGTTGGTAATTGAGTCTGCGGCGCAACTAGGATTTCATTTTAGGAGGACGTTAGTGCTCCCTAGGAGGGAGGGTGCAGGGAGGGGGGAATTTCCCCCCTCCCGCGCAAAGCGCGGAAGCTCCGACGTTTTTTCGCTGTCAGTTCCCGCTCTTCTTAGTACGCTGTCTGGCTGTTATCGGGAGGAGGGGGAGGGAGCATACGCATAGCCAAAAATTTCTCGGTAATTAAGTTTAAAATCAGTGGTGTAGCTATGATTTTTTTTAGGAGAACGATAGTGCAAAGCGCGCTCCCTAGGCATGTTAGGGGGAGGGTGCAGGGATGGTGATTTTCCCTCCCGCGCGAAGCGCGGAAGCTCTGACGTTTCTGTGAATTGTTTTTCGTCTGTTCCCGGTCTCATACATTCTTTACCTGTTATCGGGGGGGGGGGGGGGGGGGGCAGAGCCGAAAATTTCCCGGTAACTAAGTCTAGAAATAGAATATGCGGAGATAAGCCCGCACCGCGAGTTGCTTGTTGCGAAGCCTTTAGCGGTTGGGGCCCGGGGTTCTGGCTTAGGGCCCCTGATGTGGGTCTACAGGGAAAGCCACTGCGGTGGTCCATGGAGTGAAGCACCCGGAAACTCCGGGGTTTGGTACTAAATTTTCACTCATTTCTTTTGTTTCCCTTTGTTTTTTTCTTTTCCCCCTTTCCCTCTATTCCCCTCTCTCTCTTCTTCTTTCTCCCCTTTCTCCTTTTTTCTTTCCCGTTCTCCTTCCTTTCCCTTTCTCCTTCTTTCTTTCCCCTGCTCCTTTCTTCTTCTTCCTTTCCCTTTCTCCCTTCGTTTTTCTTCCTTTCCCTCCTTTTCATTTTTTCCCGGTGGTTTGGTGGATTTTCCCGCTGAAATCCTTCGGGGGGGGGGGGGGGGGGCACTCTGCCCCCCTGCTCCCCCCGGCTGTTACGCCACTGGATACAAGCCCCCCCCCCCAAAAGAATAACATGAGGATAGATAGAAAAGAAGCAAGGAGAAAACAAAGAAAAACATAAGAGACTGAAATATAAGAAAATTGAAGGAAAAACAAAGAATAACATGAGAAAAGATGGAAAGAGAAGATGGAAGAGGAAAACAAAGAATAAAAAGGAAAGATAGAAAAAGAGACATGATAATCAAAGAATAACATACGAAAAGACGGAAAGTAAAGAAGATAGGAGGAAAAACAATGAGTAGCATAAGAAACTTAGAAACGAAATGATGTTGGTAAAAACAAAGAATAACATAATAAAAGATTTATAAGACAAGCAGTAACATAATGAAAGACTGAAAGAGGAAAAAGATTGAATAGAAAACAAAGAATAACATTAGTAATGACAGAAAAGAAGATGCAAAGATAGAAACAAAGAGTAGAACAGGAAAAATTTGTAAATGGAATCTAGATCGCCCCTCAAGCACATGTTGCCAGATGGACCACACACAGCGAAATCGACTGCTTGCAAATTTGCTAACTCAGCAAGTTGTCCACATCTACAGGCTGTAGCACTCTGAAACGAACATAACATATAGAATATTTTCATTTTTTTTCTTCAAAAATGACATGGTAAACTTCAAAAAGCTGTGGTCAATCCATCAGAAATAAACTATTCTCCTAAAAAATCGCGTCAACTCACTGCACGATTAAACTACAAAATGCACCGACGGTGTTGAATGCGAAGGTGCAAGGACAAGTTTTGGAGAGAGTCGTGATTTCTTCATAGGGTTGTGCATCATGTGCGACACTCCTTGAGGTAGCCGGGCGTATCATTACGTTATAGGGGGGTCATAAAAAGACGCTATAGCGAGAAGTCGCTCTAGCGTCTTTCGCTCAAGCTGATTATATAACAAACAATTCGGTTTTAGACAGGGATATAGCACTGCTTATGCCTTGATTGACTTTACAGAAAAGAATAGCCTAGGAATATGAAAATAAAACACGATTGGCGTATTTTTAGATCTATCGAAAGCTTTCGATTGCATCGATCATAATATTTTGATAGATAAGTTATCATCATATGGATTTAGAGATACAGTATTAAAATGGTTAATAAACTACTTAAGTAATCGAAAACAATATGTATGCATCAACAAAATTTGTTCAAAGTTCCGGGATATTTCAGTTGGGGTACCCCAAGGGTCTAATCTGGGCCCTCTTCTCATTTTGCTGTATATAAATTACCTGCAATATGTAAGTGATATTTTAATTACCACATTGCTTGCAAATGATACAAGTTTATTTCTATATGGTAAGGATCCCGTTCAATTAAACAATATTTTAAATTTTGAAATGGAAAAAAGACAACTTTGGTTCCAAGCGAACAGACTCCAAATAAACTCAAAGAAGCCATCTTTTATGATTTTTAAGCCCCCAAATAAGAAAATTGAAGAGAACACAATAAAATTATACATCACTAATACTGAAATTAAGAAAGTGTAATACACAAAATTCCTAGGTGTCACAATCGATGATAATATGAGTTGGAAACAACATGTAAATGATATTTCTATGAAGAGCTCTAAAACCACTGGCATACTAAATAGACTTAAAGGTGACCTACCACTGCGCATTCTTGTACAATTATATAATACTATGGTAGTACCACATCTCAGCTATTGTAATATCGTATGGGGGATTGTGCGACTTATTTAATTTCGCTTACAAAAACGGGCAATACGAATAATATCCAATTCGTCATATCTAGTTCATTCCCATCAGTTATTCTGTAAGTTAAAGATTTTAACAATTTACGATACACACACCCTTCAAATTGCATCCTTTATGTTTTCGTACTATGAATAAGTTACCTAATATATTTGATGATTATTTTATGACAAATCGCAGTATCAACAAATATCTTACAAGAAACTCTGACAAATTATATGTTCCTTTCTACCTTTTTAATTTTTCAAGAACAGTTATAAATCACAGTGGACCACTCGTGTGGAACAATCTGCCTTCTGAATTAAAACAATGCCTTTCACTAAATTTATTTAAAAGAAAATGTAAATCATACCTTTTGAATAATCGTACTCTTTAATAAGCTTGCCTGTATGTTTTAATTTTTTTCCTATTTTTTGTTGATTTTGTTATATGTCTTGCTTCTTGCAATCTCAGATGTCGATTGTAAGATTTTGTTGTATGACTAGTGATGAATGTCAATCAGGGAGTAGCCGTGATAGGCCAATGGCTTTTTTGCTGCTCCCCCACATCCACTTCATCACTTTATGCATTTTGTTATTTAGTATTATTTGTATAATTGTTGCTACCTTGTATGTTATTCAGAAATCTTCTGATTCTCAATGCATTGTATTCTAGTTTTTTAAGAGATGTGAAATAAATAAAATAAAATAAAACAAATGAAATGAAATATATTTACCCTAGTACGATAGAAGAACTCCTCAGCGTTTCATTGAAACCTTACTTGTACCTCTGATGCCATTCATGACTGAATATATTGATGTTAAAGACAACAGGTACGAATTCCATTTTTTGCAAGTTTTTGCAAGTAAGGCTGAGATGATTACTCTCACTGATCCCTTGGTTGGCTGATTTCTTTGTAAGTGAACATGGCCATTTTGAATAGCCCTTTTGTAGGCTTGGTTAATGAATGTAAGGCTGAAAAGGCTGCTTTCCCTGACTGACTGACTGTGAGGCATCAGTTACCATTCTTTTCACCTATTTTACCCCAGCTTGCAAAAAATGCAATCTGTACCTGCTGTCTTCCAGATCAATTTATTTGGTCGTTCGTGGCATCACAGGTATAAGTAAGGTATCAGTGAAAATCTGAGGAGTTCTTCCATCATACCAGGGTAAATTTAAATTATTAAATTAAATAAGCTCTGAATATAAGCCCTCTAAAGATGGATTACCTTTTTTGATACGCACTGTATAGGTTTTCCCACCCGATGTCATAATTGCATCAGATTTAAAGATGCGACCATTCTTTTTGAGCGAATTTGAATGATCATCGGGATCAACGATCAAAGAGCTAGCTAGTTCATTCCATTTAATTTCCTTAGCATGCGATTTCATGATTTTCTGACATAAACGTGTAAAAGCGCGTTCAAATTAAAAATGCGCGTAAAATGCATTCAAATTCGCATTAGCTCCGCCCTGATGATCATAGAGGCAATCATTTATAGCATCTGGGCAGTGTTTTACGTTACTGCATATGTTCTTTGCACTCTACATCTGTTTGAATAAATGATGCAAACTGCCTTTGCCTTTTATTGAAATTTCTCATTCCTTTGACAAACCGTCATCAAAGCATGTAAAAATTATCAGTAATAACCAAAGTCAGTGATTGAGTAAATGTTATATCCATACTGTTAGGGAATTAACTGAAAATGGAAGAAAAATTAGAAAGAACAGAAACATACAAAATGTGATTAAAATAAACGTTGAAAAATGAAACTTTGAAAATGAAAATGAAATCATATAATTAATTACAGTGCAAAGGGTGAAAAAGTGAAAAATGCAGTAAGAATCACATTGAACTGCAGAATTTGTTTATGTTAAATGATTCGAACGGTCAAAGTGCGAAGGTGTGTGAAATTGGTATTTGGGACAAAATTCAACGTCTATCCAGCTGGCGCGAAATTGAATGACAACTTAAAATTGAATGAATTTCTCTTTAAATTAAATGAAATGAAATTGAAAAGGGAACAATATAAAACGAAATTGAAAGCTTAAAGACTGGGAATGAACCTTGAGACTGAGCAGAGAGTTGTGGAAATCGTTCGAACTCTATTCATGACTTCGAATGCAACTCTGATGAAATTGGACGGGAAAACCTATATTATATTTAACACACATTTACGGAGCGTTTTGGGCATTGTGTTTTATCTTGCAGTTGTAGGATATTGCTCTGATTACTCAGAATTTTCAGTATTTTTGCTGAAGGCCACGAAGGGAAAAGACACTCATGCTAAAAGGGGCACGTATAGTTTTAAAGGGGCATCTTATCTGGAGGGGAGAGGAAAAATTATTAGCAGGCAAGAGACTAAATTTATTCATTAAGAAAATGGTTCATTTTAAGAAGAAGAGGGAGAACCAATCAGGTTTTAAAAGGAGCCGTTTTAATGGATTAGAAGAGGCATTGTTTGTGTGCTTAGAAAAGTTTGTTGGCACTCTGCCCCATGCTCCCCGCCCTCCGGAGTTCGTTATAATTTCCAAAGTTCGGCTTAACTTCAAAAACATATATGTTTTAAACTTGAACAACACAAAATTTGGCAGGTCATTGCCTTCAAGTCCTTGAGTGCATTGTGGCTATGCAACATCAAAAAAACGCATCGCAAAAAGAGGTTAAAAAATAAATAAATAGATAGGGTCAAGAAAAGAATGATTTGGTGGATCATAAAGATTTCTTCAGAGGGACGAAAACTTTGCCAATGCATTAATTTTTACCTCTCTTCTTGTAATGAACGGGCTAACTGTTCAAAAAATGTTTAAGATATATATAATCATTAAAGAATACAAGGAAATGTGAAATTACTCTGAGCGTGATTGTGGGAGCTTAAGTAAAGACAGTGACACAAGAAGATTTTTGACACTCAAGTCGGTTAATATTCAGGACAGGTGGAATTTTCCAAGTGCAGGACGTTGATTTTGTTTTTAAAAGGCAAACTCCAATTTATAACTTAGATTTGTTTTTAAAAACCAATCCTATCATAGTTAGAGAACGAGTAGACCATAAAATGCAGGCTTAATCGCAAACTAAGACACAAATGGGGAAACATTATTTTTTTATATACCAAGGTGCTGCACTTTGGATTGGTTTAGCAAATGACATTAAGATAGGCACGATCAATGTCTCTTTTTGGCTTTGTGTTCTGGAATATTTGTCTCAGAACATGATCGGTTAAGTGTACAATTTTTGTGCATACGTAACATTCATTCTTTTGTGGATGCTAGTTTAAGTAGACGATCAGGACAACCGAATTCTAATAAATTCAACTTCCTCAGTTATGGCCTTCACAATAAAACGTAAGACAGCTCAACAATTTTTATTATGTATTTTTTACAGGCTTTTAAACTTTTCAAAATTTTTCAAATTTACATCCGTGAAAAAAACCGATCAATGCACTTTCAGGAGTAACAACCACAGTGCTCCTATCAAAACGGGGGGGGGGGGGGGTTTGTTTCATAAAGTTGTTCGTAAGTAACGAACGACTTTACGAACGAGTGGTGATTCCTTCTTGGGTGCTCATCAGTTTCTCATTCATTTACATGTAGCACAAGAAGGTATCAACAGTCGTGCGTAAAGTCGTTCGTAACTTACGAACAGCTTTATGAAACATCCCCCTGGAATATTTCGAATAATACGAAACCTTGTAACCTTAGCCATTTCTATCTTTTGCAAATGCATTTCTCCCGGTTTGTAAAGCCATCATGGCTCCAGGCAATATGAATATCCACAGTGTAAAAAGGAATAGTAAAAAAAGATGCAAATATCGAAGGTACAAAGGTGCCTTCAAATCTATTGTGTACACCCTATAGCTCACTCCTACTTATTCATTTCCCATGCTTTGTGCAAGTGTGCTTTGATACCAGCTATATTTCTCTGGGTAATTGACTATGGCGTTGTCGCAGCAGTATGAATAACTATCATCTACATGCTCAAAAATTTCTTAACTTGAGATACCTTTACTGTTGAAAGACGGACCCCCCCCCCCCCTATGTAGTTCACACAAACAAGCAAGCAAAAGCTTTTGAAAGGGCTACTTCTAAAGAAGAAGAAAAAAAAAAGCATTTTTTCGTGTTAATATTCCCACTGCCAGCAAGAGATCAGACTACACGAATCTTAACCGTGTAGAAAAGATTTGTATTGTAAAATTGCGTAGGTTCCACTCGTGTGAGCATGACACCCAGTGCCTAGTGTATACAGTCCTACGTCATTGTTTGTTTTTGTGGATGATCGGTTATGTTGAAAGGTTGGAATATTTTGTTCTTGAAACATTTTATGTTGAGTGGCGTATTTAGGGCTAATGGCGCCCAAGGCAGACAATGTCCTTCAACCTCAAAATAAAAATTAATATATAATTTAGTCTAGCAATTAATGTTTCTGTAAAGGACGCAAATTCTGGCAGAGATCCAGGACACAGGGGGCAAATTCTTAATCATAAAATGTGAAAATTTGGGGGCTTGCAAATCCTTGAAACATCTTATGGTTATGGAGATATTCAAAGAAACTTCACTGTGAGGGAGCAAAACGACGGAGTTTAATACAAAATGCTGGTAGCAGTAAAAAACACCACTACTCTTGTTCTTTACTCTGAATATTGGGGCAATAGTGGTTAATTTTCCTACCCATTTCCTCCCCTTCCCCAGCTTTTGCACCCGGCTCTCTAAGGGCGTCCGGGGGACATGCACCTTTGCCCCCTTAGAAACGCAGCTGTTTACAAAATCACGAGTGCAAATAGAAAAAAAAAAAAACACCTGAAAATCACTGCAATCGCATGACGTTACACGCATGACCGCAACCCCGATAAGATATTACGGTTATCTAAAGTCTTTCAGACGAAGTAGCAATCGTCATTTTTTCGCGATAATAAAAAGTGTGATATGACTCATAGAAATTATCTGATTTTGTGGAAATGATCACTGTTTGGCATACCCCCGTTGGATATAGTAATGAGCAAAGTGAACAAGTGAATCTTTCGTGTCACAATCCCTCCTGTATTATATGGGATTATCATTTTAATACCTTTCCCTTTCCCAGTTGATCGAGGAGATTGCGCGTATGCTTCGAAGTAAGAGAGCAACCAACATTGCGATATTTCGATTAGACCTTACAGCATTGAACGATAAACTGAAAGAGGGATAGATAAGAAGAAAACAAATAGCACTTGACTACACATGAAAAGGTTGTGGATTTGAAGTTTCGAACCACGTCATTTTACTACGTCGTTTTACTACGTCTAGTGTTTCTTGTGTTGAGATAAATCTGCATGTGCCACTAAAGGGATAGCGGTAGGAAGGATTCATTTGCATGCTGTGTGCAGCGAAATTTATAGACCAGTAGACAAGTGGGCAAGATCGGAGCGCCCTGAGGAGGTGTGTTGTGCATAATTAAGAACTTTATAATATCCAGATAATATCACAATTATTGTAGTGAGTTTCATATGAGATGAACAACATATAGGCAGCTTCCAACACGTAAAAGTTTTTTTTTTAAGGGCATTGCATTCCAAGATGTGCGTTGGTCTCAATCCGTAGAATTGTTATTATGGATCCCAATCATTTTGATGTGGCTCAGTTGTGGTTTAGAACACAAGCAGGATTTAGGAAGGGTGAAAATGACAGTTGGACACCTCTTCAAAATGCTTCATATTATGGAGACCTTCATACAGTTCAATATCTCATCAGTAAGGGAGTAGATCTAGAGAAGGTTGATGATAATGGATGTACATGGCTTCACTTTGCTTCCAGTAATGGACATCTTGACGTTGTTCAGTTTCTCATTAGTAAAGGAGCCGATGTTGGGAAGAGAGATGGCAGCGGCAACACATCTCTACACATGGCATCAAGGAATGGCCATCTTGAAGTAGTTGAATATCTCACTAGTGAAGGAGCAGATCTTGAGAAGGCCAATAATGATGGGGATACCCCCCTCCACGAGGCATCATTCAATGGACATCTTGATGTTGTACAGCATCTCGTCAGTAAAGGTTCACATCTTGACAAGGGTGATAAAATTAACAGCACATCTCTTCACAAGGCATCATTCAGTGGTCATCTTAGAGTAGTTCAATATTTCGTCAGCAAGGGTGCAGATGTTGAAAAGGCCGATAATGATGGAAGTACACCTCTCCACTATGCATCATACAGGGGTCATATTGGAGTAGTTCACTATCTCACTGATGAAGGAGCAGATCTTGAGAAGGCCGATAATAATGGAAGAACACCTCTTCACATGGCATCATACACTGGTCATCTTGAAGTAGTTAAATATTTTGTCAGCAAAGGGGCAAATCTTGAGAAGGGTGATAGTAATGGCAGCACACCTCTTCAATATGCGTCGTACAATGGTCATCACGAAGTAGTTAAATGTCTCACTGGTGAAGGAGCAGATCTTGAGAAGGCCGATAATAATAGAAGAACACCTCTTCACAAGGCATCGTACAATGGTCATCTTGAAGTAGTTCAATATTTTGTCAGCAAAGGGGCAGATGTTGAGAAGGGTGATAGTAATGGCAGCACACCTCTTCACTGTGCGTCGTACAATGGTCATCTTGAAGTAGTTAAATTTCTCACTGGTGCAGGAGCAGATCTTAAGAAGGCAGATAATAAGGGAAGTGCACCTCTTGACGAGGCATCACACAACGGTCATCTTGAAGTAGTTCAATATCTCACTGGTGAAGGAGCAGATCTTGAGAAGGCCGATAATGATGGAAGTAGACCTCTCCACAAGGCATCATACAATGGTCATCTTGCAGTAGTTCAATATTTTGTCAGCAAAGGGGCAGATGTTGAGAAGGGTGATAGTAATGGCAGCACACCTCTTCACGGGGCATCACACAATGGTCATCTTGAAGTAGTTAAATTTCTCACTGATGCAGGAGCAGATCTTAAGAAGGCCGATAATAAAGGAAGTACACCTCTTCACGAGGCATCACACAATGGTCATCTTGAAGTAGTTCAATATCTCAAAGGTGAAAGAACAGTTCTTGAGAAGGCCGATAATAATGGTAGGACACCTCTTCACAAGGCATCATGCAATGGTCATCTTGAAGTAGTGCAATATCTCACTGGTGAAGGAGCAGATCTTGATAAGGCTGATAATGATGGAAATACACCTCTTCACAAGGCATCATACAATGGTCATCTTGAAGTAGTGAAATATCTCACTGGTGAAGGAGCAGATCTTGAGAAGGCTGATAATGATGGAAATACACCTCTTCACAAGGCATCATACAATGGTCATCTTGAAGTAGTTAAATATTTCATCAGCAACGGGGCGGATCTCGGGAAGGCTGATAACAATGGAAGTATACCTCTTCACAAGGCATCATACAGTGGTCATCTTGAAGTAGTGCAATATCTCACTGGTGAAGAAGCAGATCTTGAGAAGGTTGATAATAATGGAAGTACACCTCTTCACAAGGCATCATACAATGGTCATCTTAAAGTAGTTCAATATTTCATTAGTAAGGGGGCAGATGTTGAGAAGGGTGATAGTATTGGCAGAACACCTCTTCACTATGCTTCGCACAATGGTCATCTTGATATACTTCAGTATCTCACTAGTAAAGGAGCACATCTTGAGAAGGCCGACAATCATGGAAGTTCACCTCTCCACGATGCATCATACAATGGTCATCTCGATTCAGTTGCGTATCTCATCAGTAATGGAGCAGAACTTGATAAGGGTGATAATGTCGACAGCACACCTCTTCACCAGGCATCATACAATGGTCATCTTGATGTAGTTCAATTTCTCACTGGTGAAGGAGCAGATTTTGACAAGGCCGATAATGATGGCAGTACACCCTTCCACCATGCATCATACAGTGGTCATCTTGAAGTAGTTCAATATTTCGTCAGCAAGGGTGCAGATGTTGAAAAGGCCCATAATGATGGAAGTACACCTCTTCACAAGGCATCATTCAATGGTCATCTTGAAGTAGTTCAATATTTTGTCAGCAAAGGGGCAGATGTTGAGAAGGGTGATAGTAATGGTAGTATACCTCTTCACTATGCGTCGTACAATGGTCATCTTGAAGTAGTTAAATTTCTCACTGGTGCAGGAGCAGATCTTAAGAAGGCCGATAAGAATGGAAGTACACCTCTTGACGAGGCATCACTCAATGGTCATCTTGAAGTAGTTCAATATCTCACTGGTGAAGGAGCAGATCTTGAGAAGGCCGATAATGATGGAAGTAGACCTCTCCACAAGGCATCATACAATGGTCATCTTGCAGTAGTTCAATATTTTGTCAGCAAAGGGGCAAACGTTGAGAAGGCCGATAATAATGGAAGTACACCTCTTCACGGGGCATCACACAATGGTCATCTTGAAGTAGTTAAATTTCTCACTGATGCACGAGCAGATCCCAATAAACTGGATAATGATGGTCGCACACCTCTTTCCCTTGCATCAGATCAGGGACATCTTAACGTAGTTCAGTACTTCCGTTATAAACAACAGCAGAATGATAATGGTAAGGTCAAGTGATAGTTTGTATGCGATGCAATATTCGTTTCAATTTCATTTTTGAGATTTTTTTTTTTCAATTTAGCAAATTACTGTAATGGATCAATGGTAATAACCAAACAAGAGGGAAGCTGATATGATTAGCTTAACCAACTATGTCCGTGACTCTTGGACAATTCCTTTTATTTTTGTCACCTATCTCTTCATTTGAAGAAAATAACCAAGAGACCGCTTATATATTGATATTATAAAAATGCAATATGGCAGAGTGTCTTTTCAAGTACTCACTGTCCTTAAAAAACATAATGTCAATAAGACACACTAAAATTCCCATTATTTACTAAACTATTATAAACTATTATAAATAAAACATAATCTTTACTGAGGTGAAGATTTTTTTTTTTTTTTTTTTTTTTAGATTTAGCATACGCCTGAACAAGGGAATCCACCTAATACTTTTCCTTTCTAGATCAAGGCCATGCTTCAAGAAAGGAAAGTGGAGCAACAGATGAACAGGTGGATCAAGAACTTAACGAGCAATCGGCGAAACCCAGAGATGTAAAAGAACATGTACAACAGCGCGACTTGGACTCTTCTGATCCTAAAACAATCGTGGAACAGAGTTCCCTGTGTGCTGGTGCTTCCAGAGACGAATCAATTCAAAGAGTGATTCGCCTTGAGACGTATCAGATAGAGGTCCAACTTCCTCCATGTGCGCCATGGGGTGTTGAAGACATCACTGTCCGAGCCATAACTGAAGTTCCACCTCAGCTGTTGGATATGTTACAGGAGAACGAAGCAATCATCTGTGTTGGTCTTGAGATGACACCATCCGATGCAAAGTTCAGCACACCAGTCAAAGTGACAATGCCCCACTCAGCCATTTTCACGAGACTCCATACTGCATTAATTGGAACGTACTACAGGATAGGCAGTAAGCATATTAAACTCGTTACAAGTTACAATATTATTCCATGTATTTACATTTCTTCATTGTAACCAGCATGGCATGGGGAACTATTTATATAATCTACATTTGTAAAATGTCTTTTAAAATCCGAAATGAAAGATAACTGACTTTCCTCTCCTCAAATGTGTAACTGCTTTTTAAATTGTGCTTCAGATCGGTGTTATTTGCAAGCTCAATGCAACACGCACACACACACACGAATCCTCACACGCGCGCGCACAAAAGGCAACTTGCTCTCCCCTCGCGTCTGCGTTTCCTGTGATTTGCTTGTTTTTATGTTTGTCCAAGAAGAACAAATTCCAGTTCCTGATATCATGGATTTATAAATGATTGTTTTAGTTTGTTTGTTTGTTTGTTTGTTTGTTTTTTTCTCTTAAAAGGCTCCCACAGCTTCTCGTTGATTACGTTTGCACATGGTGACCCTCGTTGTGTCGTAAGAGAGAGAGACCTTGATCTCTACATCGATCACTTCTCAGAATGGTGGATCATTGCTTTCATCACCAGGACATTCTTTGGCAAACGTGTCATCTGTACACCGTTTGTTCCTGAATCAACCCCAAGAAACGATGAACATCTATTGTGGCTCTGTATCAGAGATAATAACAAGCAAGCAAAGGTAGCAAAGAGAAGGGAATGCCATACCAAGTTTATCAATTAATCATTTTTCCCCTTTGTCTAACATAAATGTACCATGTTTTACATAAGCTCAAAAGTGTATCGAGTCACCGTTGCTCTCATATACAACAATCAAATATACATCATAACTAGCTTCATAGCATGTATATGAGTCAGTACTTAGTGAGTAAGTGAAAAGGAGAGAGCTTTATTAATATTTTTTTTTAAAGGGAGGAGAGAACTTACTAGGTATTGTAACAAATTATTCACATC
Organism: Echinometra lucunter; assembly: GCA_029962745.1. Lineage (NCBI taxonomy): Eukaryota > Metazoa > Echinodermata > Echinoidea > Camarodonta > Echinometridae > Echinometra > Echinometra lucunter. The sequence goes on along the minus strand of CM057168.1, from coordinate 1,351,302 downwards.
ATCCTGTTTCCTTATAACACATCGTAGATTAAACTGAAGTTAAACTTTATTGCCATACTTTCGAAAAACAAATAACACCACGTTCATAAAATAGGTATGGTAAAATCTTCACTTTGTGAAATCAGTTATAGGAAAAGAATAGAACGTTTTCAGATTAATACACCCAATATTCTGGAGACTGAAATTCTCAGAAATGTAAAGGAACTTCCGTATCCCTCCCGGTATGTAAACGTAACTTCTCTTGGCAGCTGACGAAAGAAAACTTTTTAGCTATCATAATTTTGTAGAACCCTGAAGGCGTATAAAATCGTAACGTATTTTCCTTTATACCCTTTTCTAATCTTGCTTTTATTTGCGTGATCTAAATTTATAATAATCAAATATCTTCCTCTTTTCGAAACTAATCAGCCCAAACCTGGATACCTGGCACCGATCAACGGAGAGGAGTTTTTCATCGCATGGCGTTCTGGAGAACTTAGAGTAACCTGCATTGCAGACAACACGGATATTTGTATTAATGTGAGTTGACCATTTAAGTAACATGATTGCAGTCAACAAGGACATTGGTATAAAGGTGAGTTGACCATTTAGAGTAACCTGCATTGCAGACAACAAAGACATTGGTATAAAAGTGAGCTGACCATTTAAAGTAACATGCATTGCAGACAAGGACATTGGTATAAAGGTGAGTTGACCACTTAAAGTAACCTGCACTGCAGACAACAAGGACATTGGTATAAAGGTGAGTAGACAACTTAAAGTATCCTGCATTGCAGACAAGGACATTGGTATAAAGGTGAGTTGACCATTTAAAGTATCCTACATTGCAGACAACAAGAACATTGGTATAAAGGTGAGTTTACCATTTAAATATCTTGCATTGCAAGCAACAATGACATTGGTATAAATGTGAGTTGACCATTTAAAGTAACATGCGTTGCAGACAAGGACATTGGTATAAAGGTGAGTTGACCACTTAGAGTAACCTGCATTGCAGGTAACAAGGACATTGGTATAAAGGTGAGTTGACCATTTAAAGTATCCTGCATTGTAGACAACAAGGACATTGGTATAAAGGTGAGTTGACCATTTAAAGTAACCTGCATTGCAGAAAACAAAGACATTGGTATAAAAGTGAGTTGACCATTTAAAGTAACATGCATTGCAGACAAGGACATTGGTATAAAGGTGAGTTGACCACTTAAAGTAACCTGCACTGCAGACAACAAGGACATTGGTATAAAGGTGAGTAGACAACTTAAAGTATCCTGCATTGCAGACAAGGACATTGGTATAAAGGTGAGTTGACCATTTAAAGTAACATGCATTGCCGACAAGGATATTGGTATGAAGGTGAGTTGACCATTTAAAGTAACCTGCATTGTAGACAACAAGGACATTGGTATAAAGGTGAGTTGACCATTTAAAGTAACCTGAATTGCAGAAAACAAAGACATTGGTATAAAAGTGAGTTGACCATTTAAAGTAACATGCATTGCAGACAAGGACATTGGTATAAAGGTGAGTTGACCACTTAAAGTAACCTGCACTGCAGACAACAAGGACATTGGTATAAAGGTGAGTAGACAACTTAAAGTATCCTGCATTGTAGACAACAAGGACATTGGTATCAAGGTGAGTTGACCACTTAGAGTAACCTGCATTGCAAGTACATTTGGTGTAAAGGTGAGTTGACCATACCTCCAAACCGATTCCAAACAGACTGATTCTTGCCCATTCCGTATAAAATATTTCCTGTTCTGACAGGAAAAAGCTCTTAAAAAAAAACTTATGTACTAAAATTCAGCTGCTTGCTTTGGTTATCAATTTCTTCTCAGAGAGTTCGTCTGATTTCAGTTTCATGGAAATGTCTTATGCCTCATTGAGCAAAATAGATTAGCAAATTATGCAAATGAGAAAACAAGTTTAGGACTTTGTCATTGCTCCTAGGAGTATGGGATACCTAATTTGGCATAAGCTCCTGTTGGTTAGTGACGTCCTGAAGATATGTGCCAAGTTTCATGAAATAACTCACTGTAGAAGGAACAAAAATCATCAATGAAAATAGGCCAAATTTCACTTTCCTTAAACCTCTGCTTCCTGATTTTACATAAGGTAAGTGGTGGAGGATTGCAATATTTAACAACGTGATATTAGCTTTTACCTTATGTCTTCCTTCACAGAAGAGGCAGGAAAAAGTGTTCCATACATCACCTGAAGTCAACATACCATTCGTCGTGAATACTAAGTCTACATCTTCAGACAAATCCAAAGTCTTCATTCGGTTCATTTTGGAACAAAGTGCAATGATAGACATCATTTGTCCAATTGCTTTTACAGGTAATAAAAACCACTTTTGACCTGTTGACTAGTGAATCCC
>CM057168.1:1328817-1348422 GCA_029962745.1 Echinometra lucunter | reverse complement strand
CAGTCAGAACAGGAAATATTTTATACGGAATGGGCAAGAATCAGTTTGTTTGGAATGGGTTTGGAGGTATGGTCAACTCAACTTTATACCAATCAGTGGCGTAGACAGGTTCTTCCACCTGGGGGGGATGATTTGCCATTCACGAGAAATCGAGGATCAAATTTTTTCCTGGGGTGGGGGCAAGATGCATAAACATTTTCGAAGAAACTTGAAAGCGAGGGAGCGAAGCGACCGAGCTTGTCATGGGGGCGCTTTTGCATTTTAAAAAATGAAATTGAAGGATTTGGTGCACACTTTTGGTGAATTTTGTGAAAATTTTCAGTAAAAAAAATGTAATATTTCAAAATATCTTGGGGGGGGTGGCAACTGCCCCGCCCCTCCCCCGCTGCGTACAGCCATGCACCCATCCCCCCACACACACCCACACACACATACACCCGAATGCACATACATAAATAGAAGATATACGCACCGTGACAAACTAATATAGAATATGGACTGAAATACATTATTGCATATTTGCATCAGGCTCTTTTTTATTATTATTTTGTTGTTACACCACTTTAGAAAAACTGTGACGGCGTCGAAATTGCCCTAAAGTAATATAAATAACTACATAAATCAGAATAATGATCGATATAGTTATGATAGTAATCGTCATTCCAGTCACATTAACGATGATGATGATGATGATAACTATCGTTATTATAAGCATAATACTAATAATAATAATAATAATAATAATAATAATTATTATTATTATTATTATTGTTTATAATCATTGTTATTACTATTATTATTGCAGTTCCTATCATTTCTAAAAATGTTAATTCAGTTTAATTGTAAGCAAATATCCTTCCCTAAAACCTGGGGGGGGGGGGGGGATGATTGTACATGTCATCCCCCCCACCTTGTGAGGTGGGGGGGATGCATACCCCTCATCCCCCCCGCTGTCTACGCCCCTGATACCAATGTACTTGCAATGCAGGTTACTCTAAGTGGTCAACTCACCTTGATACCAATGTCCTTGTTAACTGCAATGTATGTTACACTAAGTTGTCTACTCACCTTTATACCAATGTCCTCCTTGTCCTCCTTGTCTGCAATGCAGGTTACTTTAAATGGTCAATTCACATACCAATGTCCTTGTTGTCTGCAATGCAGGATACTTTAAGTTGCCTACTCACCTTTATACCAATGTCCTTGTTGTCTGCAATGCAGGTTACTTTAAGTGGTCAACTCTCCTTTATACCAATGCCCTTGTTTGAAATGCATGTTACTTAAATGGTCAACTCACCTTGATATCAATGTCCTTGTTGTCTGCAATGCATGTTACTTAAATGGTCAACTCACCTTTATACCAATGTCTTTGTTGTCTGCAATGCAAGTTACTCTAAGTGGTCAACTCACCTTTACCGGTATACAAATGTCCTTGTTGTCTGCAATGCAGGATACTTTAAATGGTCAACTCACCTTTATACCAATGCCCTTGTCTGCAATGCAGGATATTTTAAATGGTCAACTCACCTTTATACCAATGTCCTTGTTGCCTGCAATGTAGGTTACTCTAAGTGGTCAACTCACCTTTATACCAATGTCCTTGTTGTCTGCAATGCACGTTACTTTAAATGGTCAACTCACCTTTATACCAATGTCCTTGTCCACCAAGCAGGTTACTCTAAATGGTCAACTCACCTTTATACCAATGTCCTTGTTGTCTGCAATGCAAGTTACTCTAAGTTCTCCAGAACGCCATGCGATGTAAAACTCCTCTCCGTTGATTTGTGCCAGGTATCCAGGTTTGGGCTATTAGTTTCGGAAAGAGGAAGATATTTGATTATTATAGATCACGCAAATAAAAGCAAGATTAGAAAAGGGTATACACAGTGATAAAGGAAATACGTTACGATTTCATACGCCTTCAGGATTGTACAAAATTATGATAGCTAAAAAGTTTTCTTTCGTCAGCTGCCAAGAGAAGTTACGTTTTCTTACGTATACAAACCGGGAGGGATACGGGAGTTCCTTTACATTTCTGAGAATTTCAGTCTCCAGAATATTGGGTGTATTAATCTGGAAACGTTCTATTCTTTTCCTATAACTGATTTCACAAAGTGAGGATGTTACCATACTTATTTTATGAGCGTGGTGTTATTTGTTTTTCGAAAGTATGGCAATAAAGTTTAACTTCAGTTTATTCTACGATATGTTATAATGAAACAGGTTGATGCGAATAATTAGTTACAGTACCTAGTAAGTTCTTTAGGCAAAGGTCTTAATATCTCTCCTCCTTTTTTTTAAACATTAATAAAGCTCTCTCCTTTTCTCTTACTAAGTACTGACTCATATACATGCTCTGAAGCTAGTTATGATGTATATTTGATTGTTGTATATGAGAGCAACGGTGACTCGATACATTTTTGAGCTTATGTAAAACATGGTACATTTATGTTTGTTAGACAAAGGAAAAAAAAAGATTGATTGATACACTTGGTATGGCATTCCGTTCTCTTTGCTACCTTTGCTTGCTTGTTATTATCTCTGATACAGAGCCACAATAGATGCTCATCGTTTCTTGGGGTTGATTCAGGAACAAACGGTGTACAGATGACACGTTTGCCAAAGAATGTCCTGGTGATGAAAGCAATGATCCACCATTCTGAGAAGTGATCGATGTAGAGATCAAGGTCTCTCTCTCTTACGACACAACGAGGGTCACCGTGTGCAAAAGTAATCAACGAGAAGCTGTGGGAGCCTTTTAAGAGAAAAAAAAAAACAAATAAAAACAAAAATCACAACCGTTTATAAATCCACGATATCAGGAACTGGAATTTGTTCTACGTGGACAAACATAAAAACAAGCAAATCACAGGAAACGCAGGCGCAAGGGGAGAGCAAGTTGCCTTTTGTGCGCGCGCGTGTGAGGATTCGTGTGTATGTGTGTGCGTGTTGCACTGAGCTTGCAAATAACACCGATCTGAAGCACATTTTAAAAAGCAGTTACACATTTGAGGAGAGGAAAGTCAGTTATCTTTTATTTGGGATTGTACAAATGTAAATTATATAAATACTTCCCTATGCCATGCTGGTTACAATGAATAAATGTAAATATATGGAATGATACTGTAACTTGTATACGAGTTTGATATGCTTACTGCCTGTCCTGTAGTACGTTCCAATTGATGCAGTATGGAGTCTCGTGAAAATGGCTGAGTGGGGCATCGTCACTTTGACTGGTGTGCTGAACTTTGCATCGGAGGGTGTCATCTCAAGACCAACACAGATGATTGCTTCATTCTCCTGTAACATATCCAGCAGCTGAGGTGGAACTTCAGTTATGGCTCGGACAGTGATGTCTTCAACACCCCATGGCTCACTTGGAGGAAGTTCGACCTCAATCTGATACGTCTCAAGGCGAATCATTCTCTGAATTGATTCGTCTCTGGAAGCACCAGCACCCAGGGAACTCTGTTGCACGATTGTTTTAGGATCAGATGAAGAGTCCAAGTCGCGCTGTTGTACATGTTCTTTTACATCTCTGGGTTTCGCCGATTGCTCGTTAAGTTCTTGATCCACCTGTTCGTCTGTCGCTCCACTTTCCTTTCTTGAAGCATGGCCTTGATCTAGAAAGGAATAATATTAGGTGGATTCCCTTGTTCAGGCGTATGCTAAATCTAAAATAAAAAAAAAAATAAAAAAAACCTCAGTAAGGATTATTATTTTTTTTTAATAATAGTTTGGTAAATAATGGGAATTTTAGTGTGTCTTACTGACTTTATATGCTTTTAAAGGACCGTGAGTACTTGAAAAGACACTCTGCCATATTGCATCTTTATAATATCAACATATAAGCGGTCTCTTGGTTATTTTCTTCAAATAAAGAGATAGGTGACAAAAATAAAAGAAATTGTCCAAGTCACGGACGTAGTGGTTAAGCTAATCATATCAGCTTTGTTTGGTTATTACCATTGATCCAGTACGGTAATTTGCTAAATTGAAAAAATATCTCCAAAAGAAATTGAAACGAATATTGCATCGCATACAAACTATCACTTGACCTTACCATTATCATTCTGCTGTTGTTTATAACGGAAGTACTGAACTACGTCAAGATGTCCCTGATCTGATGCAAGGGAAAGAGGTGTGCGACCATCATTATCCAGCTTCTCGTGATCTGCTCCTTTGTTAACGAGATATTCTATAACGTCAAGATGACCATTGTATGATGCCTTGTGAAGAGGTGTGCTGTCAACATTATCACCCTTATCAAGTTCTGCTCCATTACTGATGAGATACGCAACTGAATCGAGATGACCATTGTATGATGCATTTTGGAGAGGTGAACTTCCATGATTGTCGGCCTTCTCAAGATCTGCTCCTTTACTAATGAGATATTGAACTATATCAAGATGACCATTGTGCGATGCCTTGTGAAGAGGTGTGCTTCCATCATTATCGGTCTTCTCAAAATCTGCTCCTTCACCAGTGAGATATTTAACTACTTCAAGATGACCATTGTATGATGCCTTGTGAAGAGGTGTCATACCATTATTATCGGCCTTCATAAGATCTGCTCCTGCACCAATGAAAAATTTAACTACTGCAAGATGACCATTGTATGATGCCTTGTGAAGAGGTCTACTTCCACCGTTATCGGCCTTCTCAAGATCTGCTCCTTCACCAGTGAGATATTGAACTACATCAAGATGACCATTGTATGATGCCTTGTGAAGAGGTGTACTGCCATTACTATCACCCTTCTCAACATTTGCTCCTTTACCAGTGAGATATTGAACTACATCAAGATGACCATAGTACGACGCATAGTGAAGAGGTGTCCTACTATTATAATCTAACGTCTCCAGATCTGCCCCCTTACTGATGAAATATTTAACTACTTTAAGATGGCCACTGCATGATGCATCGTGGAGGGGTGTACTACCATCATTATCGGCCTTCTCAAGATCTGCTCCTTCACTAGTGAGAAATTGAACTACATCAAGATGACCACTGTATGATGCCCTGTGAAGAGGTCTACTTCCATCGTTATCGGCCTTCTCAAGATCTGCGCCTTCACCAGTGAGATATTCAACTACATCAAGATGACCATTGTACGACGCATAGTGAAGAGGTGTCCTGCCATTACTATCACCCTTCTCAACATCTGCCCCTTTGCTGACAAAATATTGAACTACTTCAAGATGACCACTGTATGATGCATCGTGGAGGGGTGTACTGCCATCATTATCGGCCTTCTCAAGATCTGCTCCTTCACTAGTGAGAAATTGAACTACATCAAGATGACCATTGTATGATGCCTTGTGAAGAGGTGTTCTGCCAATACTATCACCCTTCTCAACATCTGCCCCCTTGCTGATGAAATATTTAACTACTTTAAGATGGCCACTGTATGATGCCTTGTGAAGAGGTGTATTTCCGTTATTATTGGCCTTGTCAACATCTGCACCCTTGCTGACGAAATATTGAACTACTTCAAGATGACCACTGAATGATGCCTTGTGAAGAGGTGTGCTGTTAATTTTATCACCCTTGTCAAGGTGTGAACCTTTACTGACGAGATGTTGTACAACGTCAAGATGTCCATTGAATGATGCCTCGTGGAGGGGGGTATTCCCATCATTATTGGCCTTCTCAAGATCTGCTCCTTCACTAGTGAGATATTCAACTACTTCAAGATGGCCATTCCTTGATGCCATGTGTAGAGATGTGTTGCCGCTGTCATCTCTCTTCCCAACATCGGCTCCTTTACTAATGAGAATCTGAACAACATCAAGATGTCCATTGCTGGAAGCAAAATGAAGTGGTGTACATCCATTATCATCAACCTTCTCGAGATCAACTCCCCTACTTATGAGATATTGAACTGTGCGAAGGTCTCCATGAAATGATGCATTTTGAAGAGGGGTCCATTTGTCACTTTCACTCTTCCTAAATCCTGCTTCTGTTCTAAACCACAACTGAGCCACATCAAAATGACTTGGATCCATGTTAACGATCCTATTGATTGAGGCCTATACGCACATTTTGGAATGCAATGCCCCTGAATAAAAACTTTTACGTGTTGGACGCTACCTTTATGTTGTTCATCTCATATTAAACTCACTACAATAATTGTGATATTATTTGGATGTTATAAAGTTCATAATTATGCACAACGCCACCTCCTCACGGCGCTCCGATCTTGCCCACTTATCTACTGGTCCACAAATTTCGCTGCACACACCATGCAAATGAATCCTTCCTGCCGCTATCCCTTTAGTGGCACATGCAGATTTATCTCAACACAAGAAACACTAGTACCATGACGTAGTAAAACGACGTAGTAAAATGACGTTGTTCGAAACTTCAAATCCACAACATTTCATGTGCAGTCAAGTGCTATTTGTTTTCTTCTTATCTATCCCTCTTTCAGTTTATCGGTCAGTGCTGTAAGGTCCAATCGAAATATTCCAATGTTGGTTGCTCTCTTACTTCGAAGCATACGCGCAATCTCCTTGATCAACTGGGAAAGGGAAAGGTATTAAAATGATAATCCCATATAATCCAGGAGGGATTGTGACATGAAAGATTCACTTCTTCACTTTGCTCATTACTATATCCAACGGGGGTATGCCAAACAGTGATCATTTCCACAAAATCAGATAAATTCTATGAGTCATATCACACTGTTTATTTATTTTTTCTATTTGCACTCTATGCCGTGACTTTGTAAACAGCTGCGTTTCTAAGGGGGGGGGGGGGCAAAGGGGCATGTCCCCCGGACGCCCTTAGAGAGCCGAGCGCAAAAGCTGGGGAAATGGAGGAAATGGTTAGGAAAATTAACCACTACTGCCCCAATATTTAGAGTAATGGTGTTTTTACTGCTACTAACGTTTTGTATTAAACTCCATCGTTTTGCTCCCTCGCACTGAAGTTTCTGTGAATATCTCCATAACCATAAGATGTTCAAAGGATTTGCAAAACCCCCAAATTTTCACATTTTATGATTAAGAATTTGCTCCCTGTGTCCTGGATCTCTGCCAGAATTTGCGTCCTTTACAGAAACATTAATTGCTAGACTAAATTTCTTCGAATATATATATATATATATCAGAACCTTTGTCACTTTTGATCCCCGAATGTAGGAGGAAATGAATAGGCTAAGGAGTTTCGGAAAGAAACTCTGATGCTAGGTTGCCGTTTAAAGGGGGTACCCAGTGCTGAAACAATGTTAGTTCATATAAAAGAGCATGCTTTCATTAGCGGAAAATCATCTGCGTAAAGTTTTTTAAAAAGTCGTGTCGCCAAGGAAACCCAAAGATGTGGTAAGAATTCAGGATATTTTTGACCCCTCAGCTGTGACCCACTTTCAACTGGGTACCCACTTTTACGTCATACCTCATATTCAAATTTTTGGGTCAACTCTTGACTTTATATGAGAAAATTAGCCAAAATGCATTGATTTCGATTGAAAATCATCAATTTTTCTGTTATTCTTCTTAGAATTCTATTCTCGATCATATATTTAAAAAAAACAACATTGTGTAATCACTTTAAGCGGGTTATAGGCTTTAGAAATTGCATTTTCGAGGGGTAAAAAGGAAAACAATCTTACAGTCAATTTTTCCCCAGCCTTTCCAGTCCTTTTCCAGCCTTTCAACATAACCGATCAGCCACAACAACAAACAATGACGTAGGACTGTATAAACTAGGCTCTGGGTGTCGTGCTCACACGAGTGGAACCTACGCAATTTTACAATACAAATCTTTTCTACACGGTTAAGATTCGTGTAGTCTGACGTTTTGCTGGCAGTGGGAATATTAACACGAGAAAATGCTCTATTTTTTCTTTAGAATTAGCCCTTTCAAAAGCATTTACTTGCTTGTTTGTGTTAACTACATGGGAGGGGGAAATTTTTGAGCCTGTAGATGGTACTTATTCATACTGCTGCGACAACGCCATGGTCAATTACGCATGGAAATATAGCTGGTATCAAAGCACACTTGCACAAAGCATGGGAGATGGATAATAGGGTGTACACAATAGATTTGAAGGCACCTTTGTACCTTCGATATTTGCATCTTTTTGTACTATTCCTTTTTATACCAGTCGTTCGTAAAGTCGTTCGTAAAGTCGTTCGTAACTTACGAACAACTTTATGAAACACCCCCCCCCCCCCCCCCCCCCCGTTGTGATAGGAGCACTGTGGTTGTTACTGTTGGAAGTGCATTGATCGGTTTTTTTCACGGATGTAAATTTAATAAATTTTGGAAAGTTTAAAAGCCTGTAAAAAATATCTAATAAAAATTGTTGAGCTGTCTTATGTTTTATTGTGAAGGGCATCACTGAGGAAGTTGAATTTATTAGAATTCGGTTGTCCTGATCGTCTACTTAAACTAGCATCCACAAAAGAATGAATGTCACGTATGCACAAAAATTGTACACTTAACCGATCTTGTTCTGAGACAAATATTCCAGAACACAAAGCCAAAAAGAGACATTGATCGTGCCTATCTTAATGTAATTTGGTAAACCAATCGAAAGTGCAGCACCTTGGTATATAAGAAAATAATGTTTCCCCATTTGTGTCTTGGTTTGCGATTAAGCCTGCATTTCACGGTCTACTCGTTCTCTAACTATGATAGGACTGGTTTTTAAAAACAAATCTAAGTTATGAATTGGAGTTTGCCTTTTAAAAACAAAATCAACGTCCTGCAGTTGGAAAATTCCACCTGTCCTGAATATTAACCGACTTGAGTGTCGAAAATCTTCTTGTGTCACTGTCTTTACTCAAGCTCCCACAATCACTCTCAGAGTAATTTCACATTTCCTTGTATTCTTTAATGATTATATATATCGTAAACATTTTTTGAACAGTTAGCCCGTTCATTACAACAAGAGAGGTAAAAATTAATGCATTGGCAAAGTTTTCGTCCCTCTGAAGAAATCTTTATGATCCACCAAATTATTCTTTTCTTGACCCTATCTATTTATTTATTTTTAACCTCTTTTTGCGATGCGTTTTTTGATGTTGCATAGCCACAATGCACTCAAGGACTTGAAGGCAATGACCTGCCAAATTTTGTGTTGTTCAATTTTAAAACATATATGTTTTTGAAGTTAAGCCGAACTTTGGAAATTACAACGAACTCCGGAGTGCCAACAAACTTTTCTAAGCACACGTACAATGCCTCTTCTAATCCATTAAAAAGGCTCCTTTTAAAACCTGATTGGTTCTCCCTCTTCTTCTTAAAATGAACCATTTTCTTCATGAATGAAATTTAGTCTCTTGCCTGCTAATAATTTTCCCTCTCCCCTCCAGATAAGATGCCCCTTTAAAACTATACGTGCCCCCTTTTAGCATAAGTGTCTTTTCCCTTCGTGGCCTTCAGCAAAAATACTGATAATTCTGAGTAATCAGAGCAATATCCTACAACTGCAAAGATAAAACAAAATGCCCAAAACGCTCCGTAAATGTGTGTTGAATATAATATAGGTTTTCCCGCCCAATTTCATCAGAGTTGCATTCGAAGTCATGAATAGAGTTCGAACGATTTCCACAACTCTCTGCTCAGTCTCAAGGTTCATTTCCAGTCTTTAACCTTTCAATTTCATTTTATATTGTTCCTTTTTCAATTTCATTTCATTTCATTTACAGAGAAATTCATTCAATTTCCAGTAGTGTCATTCAATTTCGGGCCAGCTGGATAGACGTTGAATTTTGTCCCAAATACCAATTTCAATTTCATTTTTATAGGCACACACCTTCGCACTTTGACCGTTAGAATTCATTTAGCATAAACAAATTCTGCAGTTCAATGTAATTCTTATTGCATTGTTCACCTTTCACCCTTTTCACTGTAATTAATTATATAATTTCATTTTCATTTTCAAAGTTTCATTTTTCAACGTTTATTTTAATCATATTTTGTATGTTTCTTTTCTTTCTAATTTTTCTTCCATTTTCAGTTAATTCCCTAACAGTATGGATATAACATTTACACAATCGATGACAATGGTTATTACTGATAATTTTCACATGCTTTGATGACGGTTTGTCAAAGGAATGAGAAATTTCAATAAAAGACAAAGGTAGTTTGCATCATTTATTCAAACAGATGTAGAGTGCAAAGAACATATGCAGTAACGAAAAACACTGCCCAGATGCTATAAATGATTGCCTATACGATCATCAGGGCGGAGCTGGTGCGAATTTGAATGAATTTTACGCGCATTTCTAATTTGAACGCGCTTTTACACGTTTATGTCAGAAAATCATGAAATCGCATGCTAAGGAAATTAAATGGAATGAAATAGCTAGCTCTTTGGTCGTTGATCCCGGTGATCATTCGAATTCGCTCGAAAAGAATGATCGCATCGTTAAATCTGATGCAATTATGACGAAATTGGGCGGGAAAACTTATACAGTGCGTATCAAAAAAGGTAGTCCATTTTTAGAGGGCTTATATTCAGAGCTTATTTGATTTAACAATTTGAATTTACCCTAGTATGATAGAAAAACTCCTCAGCTTTTCAATGATACCTTGCTTGTACCTGTCATGCCACGAACGACCGAATAAATTGATCTGGAAGACAGCAGGTACAGATTCCATTTTTTTGCAAGTTGGGGTAAAATAGGTGAAAAGAATGGTAACTGATGCCACACAGTCAGTCAGTCAGGGAAAGCAGCCTTTTCAGCCTTACATTCATTAACAAAGCCTACAAAAGGGCTATTCAAAATGGCCATGTTCACTTACAAAGAAATCAGCCAAACGAGGGATCAGTGAGAGTAATCATCTCAGCCTTACTTGCAAAAACTTGCAAAAAATGGAATACGTACCTGTTGTCTTTAACATCAACATATTCAGTCATGCATGGCATCAGAGGCACAAGTAAGGAATTAATGAAACGCTGAGGAGGAGTTCTATCGTACTAGGGTAAATTTAAATTGTTAAATTAAATAAGCTCTGAATATAAGTCCTCTAAAATGGATTTTTTGGGGGGATACGCACTGTATACTAACGCCTCAAAATTTTGTTTTCCTTCTTGTGTTGGCCCTTTGTAAGTGCCCTTTTTCTTGGTGCTCCAGACTTTGAAAGACGTTCCCCTGTACATATATGGTTTATGCACATAAATTTATATACAAAATATGTGCATCAGGTACTTTACAATGCACATTCGAATTAAACTTGTGGTAGACCTAAGGTGAAATAAAACAGATGTAGAACATATATTGTGAAAAAGGGCACTAATGTTATTTATATCACGAGGAAAATAAAAAGAAGACATTTGTGTACATCAAATGAACAATGGGCATTGGACATTGGACCTAAAGTCAAATAAAATTGATTAGAGCAACTGAGCATCTAAACTGCATCCAAAGTGCATCTGATACAATATTCATGTTTCTTTTAAATACATTAATGTTTGTTATAGCAGTTAAAATGAGATTCCAGTGCATTAACTCAATTTTCATTTCATCTATTCTTCATTCCTATGGAAGCATAGAAATAATAAACCAATGTATAAATACATCCATGTGTATTCAATACATCAGCATACCGTCTTCTTCAACAAAATACACTGAAAACATAGCAATGTTTTTGGATAACATGGAACATTAAATAATTTGGTATTTCATATCTCGGTATACATCAGGGTAGACAGGTCCTCCTACCTGGTGGGCGGATGATTCCCCCATTGCTACATATTTATATAAACACGTATATACACCCACGTCAAGTTGGGGGAATGCATCCCCCACCCCCACCTTACTGTTTTTATAGAATAATTTTGTACAATTTTGTACATTCATATAACAGTATCTGCTGTACAATATATGAAAGGCGGATGCTTTCAGTTCTTTTTGTTTACGAAGTTACATGTGGTCTTTATTTTCTGTTTTAAGGGGTATAATCACTTCTCCTTGATATGTCCCGCGATAGCTCGTTATACTCTTAGTTATGAGAATATGAGTTTAATTCATTTTACAGGGTTCTGTTAAGATCTGCGGTGGATCCTTGCTTGGTGAGGTGAAAAGCTCTGATAATCCATTCATCCATTCTTATCTGTTCACTATAATAGTAATAGTAACAATGATAGTAAAAGTAACAGTAATAGTGATAGTAATAATATTCATCTTAATCATCATCCTACCGATTATCACCATCATTATAATTATGTTAACATTAAATAATCACAATAAAAATTATTTAACAATGAATCAGTAATATCAATATTCACAATAAAAATATTGAAAATAACAATAATGATAATCATAATCATAATCATGATAATAATGGTAAAAATAATAATAATAAGTTTTTTTCGAATCGTTATGGCTACGACCCGCATAAGGCAGCTATACTAGGAAACAACGAGACTCATCATCTGATCATTAAAACACTTGGACAGTAAAAACAATATAGTTGCACTTAATAGAAACTTCGTGCTTTTTTTTAAAGCAAAGTCTCTCAAGATTATACGGACTGGGTCATGTTTGTTTTCTTGTCTGTTTGTTTGTTTTCACAACGATAATATTGCTACTGCTAATAATAAAATTGATAAAAAATAATTATGTTAATAACAACAATAGCAAAACTGGTAATGGTACTGGATATAAGGTTCGTTTCTCCATCGCATGTATCCAAACGATAAGAATGTGATATATTATCCTCTGTGTCGCATTCGTCCTCAAATCCTCGACTTTACGTCAGCTGACAGCTGCTTGTAACCTAGACCACATCTCTGGACAGCCTAATAGTTCTTTACTTTAACACTATAGTTTATATTTGGATCTAAGACCTTTAGCCTTAGCCTTCACAAGAACCTGGTCAAAGTCTGCCATTGTTCTCCTGTACTCTGCCTTCCACAGCTGTAGTAAATGCATGTAAGTCTCTGGATAGTTGTTCATTTTTTCAACTCTGATGCTTTCTGCAATACCTGCTGGGATCCCTAAAGCAACGTACAGAGCGGAGAAATGACCCGGAAGGAGTTCTCTTGAGAGTGACAGCAAGTGCACGTCTGTAACTTCCTGTGAATCTATAGAACTGAGACAATGACATATACCAAACAATTAAATCTCTCTCTGCCGCCAGTACGTCGTTTTATAGGATCAGAGATCTACTTATACACATAAAAGACAAATATAACTTATGTAATTATGAAGGATACAGCAAAAAAATTGACACAAAATTGTAATATTAAAACTTAATCACCTTTGAATTCCAGCTCCAGGAGTAGGATCAGACAGTCCGCTTGCTGACATCTGGTCTGTGGATTCTTTCGAGATGCCAAAAGAAAAAGCAAATAAAAGAAACATGAACACAGACAAGTAGAAAACGCAAAGAAAGTCTTATACCTTAAACTGTAGAAACCTTTTTGTGAAATGATAAAAGTATTACTTATAACGATTCAGGAATATTTTTCAGGAATAAATCACAATTTCAAAATTGCACTTGTAATTCTTCCACAATGTCTCAAAATTCTAGTTGTGTTCATGTAGTAAAGCGTGCGTTGTCAAACTGATATAACAAAGGGTAATCACTATTGGTATCAATGCAGATTTCCAATAATAACAGGCTGGAAGTAGAAGACCTCGGATGGAGAGAGGTCGGGTAAGGTAAGGGGAGGCGGGTGGTTACCTAGGGAATCAGTTCTACCAAGAATCTCTGGAGTTTTTGATTCTTCTCCGAATGACTGTGATTGAACAGAATCAGAGGAGGAAGAATCCTGAAGACTTCCATCTTTGAAGTCTGATTTGATATGGAATAAAAACGAAATGATTTCATTTAGCATGCTGAGGATGATTTCTAGCACTAGATATGTTAGGAGGAAACAACGGGGATGTCAGTGAAATAGAAAGTGATACTCAGATATATTGGTGGAAAAAATGAAAGTAATATGATAATATGATGGTTTTGTAAGGAGACTTTGACCGAAAACGCCTGAACAAAATTAATCACCCTCTGTATATTCAGACTAATTGTTTAAATTGAACCACCTTTCTGTTTGGAAATATATTGATTTTAAGAATGTGAGTTTTATTATATTAATAAGATCTTGTAATAACAATATTTTCTTTCATGCATTTTTTGTTTTGTGCTACCATGGTCATTCTCTAAGAAAAACCATATAGCAAAGTCTCCCCCCTTTATTCTTTCTTTTTCTTCATCTTCTTCGTTGATTTTTTTTTCCTGCTCCTCTTATTTTTTTGCTTTTTTTCCTTCGTTCTCATTTCACCTTCTTCTTCTTTTTTATCTTCTTAATTAATTTTCGTCGTGCCCCTCTTTATTTTTTCTTAAATTATTTTCTTTCGTTTTCTTTTCACCTCAGTCTTCTCTTCCTTCATCTGTTTGTCCTCTTCCTTTTATTTTTCTAACTCCAACCTGAAAGCTGGATTTAAGAAACCACGTTAAACCCGTTGCCTACGGGAATCTGGTGGTCACATTGTTAAGTCTATGGAAATTTGGGGATTAAATAGCCAAGATGTTGAAAGTGGTTTGAATTACCTGTAAAAGCAATTGGACAAATGATGTCTATCATTGCACTTTGTTCCAAAATGAACTGAATGAAGACTTTGGATTTGTCTGAAGATGTAGACTTAGTATTCACGACGAATGGTATGTTGACTTCAGGTGATGTATGGAACACTTTTTCCTGCCTCTTCTGTAAAGGAAGACATAAGTTAAAAGCTAATGCCACTTTTGTTAAATATTGCAATCACACCACATGACATTATGTACAATTAGGAAGCAGCGGTTTAAGGAAAGTGAAATTTGGCCTATTTTCATTGATGATTTTTGTTCCTTCTACAGTGAGTTATTTCATGAAACTTGGCACATATCTTCAGGACGTCACTAAGCAACAGGAGCTTATGCCAAATTAAGTATCCCATACTCCTAGGGGCAATGAAAGAGCTCTAAACTTGTTTTCTCATTTGCATAATTTGCTAATCTATTTTGTTCAACGAGGCATAAGACATTTCCATGAAACTAAAATCAGACTCTCTGAGAAGAAATTGATAACCAAAGCAAGCAGCTGAATTTTAGTACATAAGTTTCTAAAAAGGGATTTTTCCAGTCAGAACAGGAAATATTTTATATGGAATAGGCAAGAATCAGTCTGTTTGGAATCGGTTTTGGACGTATGGTCAACTCACCTTTATACCAAATGTACTTGCAATGCAGGTTACTCTAAGTGGTCAACTCACCTTAATAACAATGTCCTCGTTGTCTGCAATGCATGTTACTCTAAGTTGTCTACTCACCTTTATGCTTGTCCTCCTTGTCTGCAATGCAGGTTACCGTAAATGGTCTACTCACCTTTATACCATGTCCTCCTTGTCTGCAATGCAGGTTACTTTAAATGGTCAACTCACCTTTATATCAATGTCCTTGTCTGCAATGCAGGTTACCTTAAATGGTCAACTCACCTTTATACAAATGTCCTTGTTGTCTGCAATGCAGGTTACTCTAAGTTCTCCAGAACGCCATGCAATGAAAAACTCCTCCCCGTTGATCAGTGCCAGGTATCCAGGTTTGGGCTGATCAGTTTCGAAAAGAGGAAGATATTTGATTATTATAGATCACGCAAATAAAATCAAGATTAGAAAAGGGTATAAAGGAAAATACGTTACGATTTCATACGCCTTCAGGGTGCTGCAAAATTATGATAGCTAAAAAGTTTTCTTTCGTCAGCTGCCAAGAAAAGTTACGTTTTCTCACGTATACATACCGGGAGGGATACGGAAGTTCCTTTACATTTATGAGAATTTCAGTCTGTAGAATATTGGGGTATTAATTAGGAAACGTTCTATTCTTTTCCTATAACTGACTTCGCAAAGTGAAGATTTTACCATACTTATTTTATGAGCGTGGTGTTATTGTTTTTCGAAAGTATGGCAATAAAGTTTAACTTCAGTTTAATCTATGATGTGTTATATGGAAACAGGATGATGTGAATAATTAGTTACAATATCTAGTAAGTTCTTTAGTCAAAGGTCTTAATATCTCTCCTCCTTTTTTAAAAGTATTAATAAAGCTCTCTCCTTTTCTCTTACTCCCTAAGTATTGACTCATATACATTCTCTGAAGCTAGTTATGTATAGGTATATTTATTTGTTGTATATGAGAGCAACGGTGACTCGGTACACTTTTGAGCTTATGTAAAACATGGTACATTTATTGTTGTTAGACAAAAGAAAAAAATGATTAATTGATACACTTGGTATGGCATTCCCTTCTCTTTGCTACCTTTATTTGCTTGTTATTATCTCTGATACAAAGCCACAATAGATGTTCATCGTTTCTTGGGGTTGATTCAGGAACAAACGGTGTACAGATGACACGTTTTCCAAAGAATGTCCTGGTGATGAAAGCAATGATCCACCATTCTGAGAAGTGATCGATGTAGAGATCAAGGTCTCTCTCTCTTACGATACAACGAGGGTCACCATGTGCAAAAGTAATCAATGAAAAGCTGTGTGAGCCTATTAAGAGAAAAAAACAAACAAACAAACAAACAAAAACAATCGTTTATAAATCCACGATATCAGGAACTGGAATTTGTTCTACGTGCACAAACATAAAAACAAGCAATCACAGGAAACACAGACGCGAGGGGAGAGCAAGTTGCATTTTGTGCGCCCGCGTGTGAGGATTCGTGTGTATGTGTGTACGTGTTGCACTGAGCATGCAAATAACACTGATCTGAAACACATTTTAAAAGCACATTTGAGGAGAGGAAAGTCAGTTATCTTGCATTTCGGATGGTGAAAGACGTTTTACAAATGTAGATTATATGAATACTTCCCTATGCCATGCTGGTTACAATTAATAAATGTAAATACATGGAAAGATATTGTAACTTGTATACGAGTTTAATATGCTTACTGCCTGTCCTGTAGTACGTTCCAATTGATGCAGTATGGAGTCTCGTGAAAATGGCTGAGTGGGGCATCGTCACTTTGACTGGTGTGCTGAACTTTGCATCGGATGGTGTCATCTCAAGACCAACACAGATGATTGCTTCGTTCTCCTGTAACATATCCAACAGCTGTGGTGGAACTTCAGTTATGGCTCGGACAGTGATGTCTTCAACACCCCATGGCTCACTTGGAGGAAGTTGGACCTCAATCTGATACGTCTCAAGGCGAATCACTCTCTGAATTGATTCGTCTCTGGAAGCACCAGCACCAAATAACTTTTGATTTTTGTAGGATCAGAGGGAGATTCCACGTTGTGCTCTTGTAGATGTTCTTTTACATCTGTGGGTTTCACCGATCGCTCGTTAAGTTCTTGATCGACCTGTTCGTCGGCCTTCCTTCTTTCTTTTCTTGAAGCACGGTCTTGATCTAGAAAGGAACATTATTAGCTTCCAGGGTATGCTAATCAAAAAATCTTTGCCTCAGCAAGGTCATCTTTTTTTGAAAGTAAATGATGGGAACTGTGACCGGTCTTACTGAGTGTATATGCTTTAAAGAAAACGAGATTACTTCAAACGACACTCTGGCATATTGCATTATACAGAGTGAGTAGAAAAAATGTCCTATTATTACAAGGTTGTCTTGTTTGAAGTATGAACATTTAATCATGGGTTTTACGATATGTCTTGATAGAGTTATCCTCCCAGCATTTATTGGTACCCTTTTCATTTGGATCTTTGCATGCATGACTGAATAACAGAACAATCTTTAGAGGACTGCAAAATATCACTTGCGCCAAGAGGATGGGTGAAGAATAAAACTGATGACGAACCATAATACTTGCGCTACTACAAAAGGATGAACATACGTAACTGCTGCCAAATCAGGCAAGCCCCTTTTGTAGGCAAGTACAACAAAGACACAGATTTCCATTTTTGTCATTGTTAACCAACAAACAAAAGTCATAACGAACGAGATACATTTCAGATAGCACCTTGGATTGATGTGCACTTGGTGATGATGATGATGATGATGACGGTGATGACGACGACGACTACGACGATGGTGATGATGATGATAATGACGACGATGATGATGATGATGGTTGTGCTGGTGGTGGTGGTAAAAATTGTTGGGGAATCACCACTTAAACATTCAGCGAGGCTTGGTAAAAAAAATCAATGGATAATCCAAAAAGGAAAATGTTAACGCTGCATTATGAGTTTCTTGTTCTGTGCGTGTGTGTGTGGGGGGGGGGGGGAGTGGGTGGAGTTGTGGCGCCGGTGTGTGTGTGTGTGTGTGTAAGGGGGTTGTTTTATTTTTCATTTTTATTCTTCATTCAGCCACTTGGCGCAAGTGATATTTTGCAGTCTTCTAAAGATTGTCTGTTATCCAGTCATGCATGCAAAGATCCAATGAAAAGGGTACCAATAAATGCTGGAAGGATAACTCTACCAAGACATATCATGAAACCCATGATTAAATGTTCATACTTCAAACAAGACAACTTCAAAATGATGGGACATTTTTTTCTGCCTCACTCTGTACTATGATTATTCGCGCCTCTTGATCTTTTTTTTTAAAGGAAGAGATGAAAGATGAAATGAAATATCAAACTCAAAGAAATTCCCCCAAGTATCACGAACGACTTAGTTAGTTAATTATGTCAGCTTCCCCCTGTTTTCCATACACTTGATCCAGTATTTCCTGAATGAAAAACGAATAATAATACATAAATCACCAACCAGGAATGGAAACGAAATATATTGGGCATAAGTTGCACTACCACCTTTCGGTTGGCTTACCATTATCATTCTGCTGTTGTTCATAACGGAGGTACTGAACTACGTCTGATGTCTTTGATCTGATGCAAGGGAAAGGGTGTGCAGTCATCATCCAGCTTCTTGGGATCTGCTCCTTCACTAGCGAGATATTGAACTACTGCAAGATGACCATTGTTGATGCCTTGTGAAGAGGGGTATCTCCATCATTGTCGGCCTCTTAATATCTGCTCCTTCACTAGTGAGAAATTGAACAACTGCAAGATGACCATTTTGTGATGCTATGTGAAGAGGTGTCCTTCCATTGTTATTGGCCTTATCAAGTTCTGCTCCTTTACTAATGAGATACTCAACTGCAATCGAGATGACCATTGTATGATGCCTTGTGGAGAGGTGTATTCATATCATTATCGCCCTTCTTAATATCTGCTCCTTCACTAGGAGAAATTGAACTACATCAAGATGACCAATTTTGTGATGCCATGTGAAGAGAAGTTTTTCCATTACTATCACCCTTCTCAACATCTGCCCGCTTGCTGACAAAATATTGAACTACTTCAGAGGATGCCAGTGTATGATGCATCGTGGAGGGGTGTAATCCCATCAGGTATAATCGGCCTTGTCAACATCTGCTCCTTCACTAGTGAGAAATTGAACTACATCAAGATGACCATTGTATGATGCCCTGTGAAGAGGTGTTCTGCCATTACTATCACCCTTCTCAACATCTGCCCTTTGCTGACAAATATTGAACATACTTCAAGATGACCACTGTATGATGCATCGGGGAGGGGTGTAATGCCATTATTATCGGCTTCTTAAGATCTGCACCTGCACCAGTGAGATATTGAACTACTTCAAGGTGGCCCTTGTGTGATGCCTTGTGAAGAGGTGTTCTG
>CM057168.1:1267522-1328317 GCA_029962745.1 Echinometra lucunter | reverse complement strand
CATTTATAGTCCGGTATTCCACCCATAGAGGCCTGCTGTAGTAACGATCAAGAATCTCAACTAGTAAACAAATTACTTTTCACAGACTTCACATTAAGTGTATTGTTTTTTTTTTTGTTTTTTTTTTTGCTCGTATAGATCTCCTGATTATGGTTACATAATATGTTATTCATTCATGTATTTATGATGTTCTTTTAAGGTGGCTTCATCAGTGATTAACATCGTTTGTCATGCAGACCCTAAAAAAAAAATTAAAAAGAGTAGGCATATGAAATGATATTGAAAACATGTTTGTTCAGTTAAACTTAACAAACAAAATTTTCATTTACACTTGATAAAATTAACACGTTGCAAAATGGACCAGCTGAAGGATTGAAACAAATACTGCAGGAAACAAAGCCATAGAGGGAAATTGGTGGTGCCTTTCTCATGTAATTCGGTGAACCGTTGCAGAGTGCTGCAGCTTGGTATAAAAAATTGTTTCTCCATTTGACGTAATACCATGACGTGATTTGAATCAAAAACTTGTTATACGCAGTCAAGAGCTTATTATGTTCTCCTTTTATGTAGTGCTATTTCAACTTATCGTTGCAGTGATATGGTCCAGCCGAGATATCTCAATGTTGGTTGCTCTCCTATTACAATGCATGCGTAATCTCATTGAGGAGCGGGAAACTATTAAACTGATAATCCAGTCATCCAGTAAGGGTTGCGATACGAAAGATTTACATCTTCAGTTTATTCGTCGCTATATCCAGTGCGCCTATGTTAAACATTGATCACTTCCTCAAAATCAGATAAATTGTATGAATCACATCGCAAAGCTTACTGTCGCGAAAATAATGACGATTGTTATTTCGTCTGAAAGATTTCCATTTTTGTTTGGGTTGTATTCAACTCCTGTATTGTCAGCCAATTTCACAGTATGCATAGAACGATCTGAATATTTGTTTACATAACTTTTTTTTTTTACAGGTTCCACTTATGCATATCCTATCGTCATGCGAGTTCAGATTTTTTTTTCTGTATTCATTCTGCCTTGAGTATGAATACAGTAGTGTATCTAAGGGGGGGGGGGGGGGGTGGGTAATACCAGATGGCAATCGAATGGGGCATAAAATTGAAAAAAGGAAAACATGAGAAAAGAAAAAAGAAAGGGGGAAATATGTAGGTAGGTTTTTCCTAACTTTTTTATTGCGCCAATATTTAGAGTAAAGGACATTAGTGATCTAGGTTTTTTGTTGTTTTTGTTGTTTTTTCTGTTAGAAATGCTAGAAGCTCGATCGATTTGCTTTATTCCAGTCAAGTTTCTGTGAATATCACACGAATTTTAAAGTGTTTGAAACGCGCGAAAAAAAATCTGCCTTTTAAAAATTCCTAATTCGGACTCTGCTCCCTGTCACCATGATCTAACAGAAACATTAATTGCTTCGATGAATTGTCTGAATATATTTCACCACATCTTTTGTAAATTTTGCTCCCTGAATGTAAGGAAAAGTAAAGAGACTATCCTGACTAGGGGAATAGTTCGTAAAATTTTTGAAAGAAACTCTAATGCTAGGTAACAAGTGCTCAATTTAAGTGGGTAGTAGGCTTTAGAAATTGCATTTTGAGGGGTGAAAATGCAAACACACACACACATACACAAGCGCACACAAAATAGCATCTTACAGTCGCCTTGCTCAATGCTGTTTTTTTAAATTTCCCCTTTAGAAGTAGGCACTATGAACATGACGGACAAAGAAAAGGGGACAAAATAAACAACCTCTCATTCTACCCATCACAATGGTTCTGGTAGTCAAAAGAACATCCTTCACTGCTGTCATCTGAAATATGTGGGACAGGTGTCACATGCATATTCACCTGGGACTACTGATTAAACATAATAGCTGTGAAGGATGTTCTTTTGACTACCAGAACCATTGTGAAGGGTAGAAGAGTTTATTTTGTACGCTTTCTTTGTCTGTCATGTTCATAGTGAGGACATTCATAAGCTTTTGCTTGCTTGTTTGAGCTACGTTCGGGGGGGGGGGTGGGGTGGGGGTACGTCTTTCTTCAACAAAGATATCTCTTTAGTTTTAGGAATTTTTTAAAGCATGTAGATAGTAGTTATTCATGATGCTGTGACATTGCCGTGGCCAATAATGCAGGGAAATGTGATATACAGCTGGTATCAAAGCAACACTTGCATAAGGTATATGAGATGAATAATTCGGGGGTAACTCTTGAGTGTAATCTATAATATCTTTCATAACATTCGTAATAGGCCTTTCTCATGTGATTTGGTGAACCGTTCCAGAGTGCTACAACTTGGTATAAAAAATGGTTTCTCCATTTGAGTCTTTCCGTTAAAGCGCTGTAAAAGTGTGATAAATATAATATACTAAATATATCAATGTGTATTATACAAATTATGTGTGCATCGGGTACTTTACAATGCACATTAGAATTAATGCAGTGTGACGCAACAATGACCTCAAGGGGGCGTTATAGCAGTAAGTTTTAGTGGGTTGTAAAGCAGCACCTTTCACCTTTTACTTTTTTATATTTGAAAAACTTTATTCAAATTGCTGAATTTGTACTATATGATTATTGATTTTTTTTCTAATGAATTTTATTGAGAATTATGTTAACATTGTATTGAAAATGATGTCATGATTTATAGTTAAAAATCTGAATAAAGGCAAAAAGCTTTAAAAAAAGCAAAAATAGTTGAGTTATTCAGAGGGTGATTTCAGAGGTATTTTGAATTGAACAGGTGGACATCTGTTTGAGTATGCAGACAGTGTAGTGGTATTTATGCTACTTTGGTAGACAAAAGGTGTTTTCTTAAATTAGTATTCACGATATTCAATAGACAAGAGATGCTTCCTGAGTTCCTAAATCTTTAATGTGACCCAAATATTCTAGGAGGTGAAAGCTCCGCCTATTATAAGCTCATGCAGCCTCGGCGTGTGCTCTTTTGTTTATGTGAACTCAACTGGTTTGGGCTGTTCTCTAATTGGTAAATAGGAGTTTGGGTGCTATCCCATGATTGGTGGGGCTTTTGGAAGTTGAAGGCACATTGGGCTGGTGTATTGGATTTGCTCGTGGAGTATTTAAGGAGAGGTAAAGTGGTGGTTCGAGGCCACTGTTTAGATCACGGTTTCGTTTGGTCATCATTTATGTTGCTCTTCGTTCATCCTCCGAGGAATTGATATTTTGTAGACTTTTACCTTCAAAACTAAGCCAGTTAGGGCAATTCGAGTGTGAGCACAGAGCGATCTTGTTTTCATAATTATCTGCGATAATAAACTGAACTTCAACTTTCAGAGATCTTGATTTGCCCTGATAGCAGACGGACGTCTTTAAGACGTCAAGAACTGGTCATAAACTGGTCCACACGTCATATGTCGTATACACGACTATTTTACGACAACCTTATGACGTCTTTATATAACCAAAATTTTCTCAAATTTTGTTTGAACATAAGATGACATATATTTTACGTCAAATATTTACCACTTTTTAACGTCTTTTTTATAGACCAGAATAAGACGTATTTTTACGTCAATTATTTCCCACTTTATAACAGCTTTTTTCAAGACCATAATATGACGTGTTTACGTCAGTTTTACGTCGTGATATGACTGTAATAGTTGATCGTGATTCATGAATATTCATGAATGACTAGAAATGAATAAACTTCGTGAAAAAAGAAAGATAACATTTGAATTTTAACATTTTATTCAATGATTGCACTGCTGATTTAATGCACAATGTACTTCCATGTTGAACACCGTTCAGTTAATGTCATGGGCAGGGTATTTCAGAATGTATCAAGAAATTTTAATTTCTAACTGTTTTTTTCAAGTACTACACTACAGTCCATATATATAGTAATGTCGATTCAAATCATCAGTAGTTAGGTATAGGATGTAGGATGCTAGGATATAGGGCTAGTATAGGACGATCTATAGGCTAGAACATTAGCAAAGAGAAAACATCATAATGTTGAATACATTCTAAAATATTTTATAAACCAGCTTTGAAGCTATGACGTCTTTATGATGTGATTTTTACCAGTCTGTGAGCTTCCTTTGAGTCGTAAAGACGTCATAAAGACGGTTTTTCCCGACCAATATGATGTAAAATTGACGTAAAAATATGACGTCTTATTTTACGTCGTGTGCTGGTGCAAAGTATCGTCTTAAAGACGTATATATAATACGTAAATAAGACGTATGACATGACTTTAATAAGACGTAAATATGATGTTATTCTTACCAGTCTCTGCTATCAGGGTGTGAGCGTGTTCTTTATTTTGTCTCTCATCGTCTCACATCATATTTTAACCCATTCGTGACAGGAATTATTTAAAGCCTAATTTGATCAGCTTTTATTCTTCAAATTGGCAACACCAATATTTTTATTTTATTGCTACATGTTTTTTTATAAATTAGGTATATGAAATGAATATAAATTGACAGAAATTATGATGAGAAGTCAAAAAGTTGCAAATCTGCAGGGGAAAACGGTGATTTTAAACTTTCTATCACATTGCCAATTTAAGGATTTTAGTGCTTATTTTCTTTGAAAGTTTTTTAGCATCAAACAACGAATACTGACGCAACCAAAATGGGCACAGTTTGTGTAGAATTTTTTGCTCTTTCTGCTCATGTATTTGGTATGATTTTTAGGGCTTTACATCAAAATTTATTAGTCCAAACGACAAAATATGGACCTCTGTCACGAATGGGTTAATCACTTTATACCACCGTACCATTATATTGACAAGCTATAGTGGTAGACCTAAAGTGAAATGAAATAGATACAGAACATAATATTATGGAAAGAAAGGGCACTGTAAAATGTAATTCATATCATGAGGAAAATAAAAAGAAGAAATCTATGTATATCAATTCAAAATCCACATTTAACCTAATGAATTATAGTAGTAGACCTAAAGTGAGATAGAATAGATATGAGCAATTGAGCATCCAAATCTCTCTGAACATGTATACGGTGGAAAGAACGTGGATGGAATAATGTTGTTTATATAATGATGAAAACACCACCCCCTCCCCCAAAAAAGAACAAGACATATGTGTATATCAATATTAAGCCCCTTTAAGGATTAAAAACTCGGGCTTGAATGGGCAAGAAATTGTGAACGAGTGCATCTGAATACAATGTTTGGTTTCTTTAAAATTACTTTAATAGTCAGGTCTGTTAATCCCAAATTTGGGAGGTTTGGGGACGGCCTTTAGAAAAGCACCAAACTTTGTATATGTACTTGTTATGACGAGAGTTTTCTTTCCCCACAGGACCAATTGGATCAAACTTCATCTTCATGTAAATTTATGCCAAATGATGCAAATTACACAGAGTAAAAAATTGCCATAAAAATTTAAACATTTCAAAGTGCTTTCCATGTGTATTTGTTTTTTATGATAGCAACGTATTTTTTTTTTTTTTTCAAACAGCCTATTGCTTTAAATCACATCTTCATGCAAATTTATGGTAATTCATGCAACCCCGTACTTTGGATACAGACTACTGGTGCATATGGAGTTAGAAATTCAAGAAGCATGAAAATGTTCCAAACTATCCAAATACATTTGTTGTGACAAGTTTAATTTTTCCCTATTCAAGACCCACTAAACTTAATCACTTATTTATTCAAAAATATTCATATGTACAAATACGCATAAATTAACAGTAAATGCTATCAGAACACACACACACACACAAAGATGATCAAATTGTTAAAGAAATCATGCTTTTTCCAATTGAATGACTGATCTCACCTAAAGAAAAATAATGCATTTGAAGTTATTTGCATGGTATTTTTTGTGATACCATTACCTATGCATTTTTATATAAATATGCATTATTCAACATAGAATTGTCATAAAAGCCAACAATAATTAAGAGATAAATGCACTTTTGTTACCTTATTCAAAACTGTCAGTCTTACAGATAAGATAATTTGAGGCCAATGCGCATGCAATTCTTGTTATAGCACTGAAAATGTGTTTAATGCACAAATTAACATACAGATCAAGGAAAATTAATTTTTGAACTGCAAAATGCGCGTTTTTTTCATTAACTCAACTGCATACAGCAAATTGTTTGCTTTAGCTTTTATTTCAGAAAATAGGGTGGAATTTGTGATTTTGCACAAAGTTTACTTAAATTTGCATAAATTCACATTTTTAAGATGGGTGCCAATCACCGATTTCGTGGCACCCATACTAAAATTAATCCTTTTGATACATGGCTCAGAGACAAAAAAAAGCGTTTTTTTAAATTTCGTCCCCCAAATTTTATCAATATCCCTGACTATAAGGTTTACTATAGCAATTATAACAAGGTTACACTGTAACAACTTGATTTTCATTTCATTTATTCTTCATTCCTATGGAAGCATAGAAATATAAAACAACATAGAAATACATGCATGTGTATTCAGTACATCAGTATCTACAGTCTTCTTCGACAAACTAAATTGAAAATATAGCAATATGTGGATAAATTTGAGCATTACAAATTTGTATTACATATCTGAGTACACCAAGTGAAAGGCCTGGAGAGTATGGATATGAAAATCAACAGAAGAGAAGAAGCATTATATTAAATGATTCGACTGAGATTATAATTTGGTATTACATATCTGGATATACCAAGTGAAAGGCCTGCAGGTATGAATAAGAAAATCAACAGAAGGGAAGAAGCATTATAGTAAATGATTCGACTGAGAGTTGATTGAATAAACCACTGTATCAAACATATAAACTATACATGCATGGCTAGGGCTCTTTCTGTGTTTGGTAGGCCTATACGGCTTGGCAGCTTGTATTTCAAAATCGTTTATCTTAAGTATGCCAAACTCTAAGGGGATTCTGTTTTCTAAAGCTGTAATAGTAGTATCAAAGTATCCAACAGAAGCTAGCGAAACAATAAAGGGGTACTCTCTTGTGTGGACATCAGTTTAAACAATACCCTTGATACACCGTTGTTATGGAATAATTTTGTACAATTTTGTACATTCATATAACAGAATATATGCAGTATAATATATGAAAGGCGTGTGCTTTCAGTTCATTCTGAGTATGAAGTTACATGGGAATGTCTTTTTTCTCTTTTAAGGGGTGTGATTAATTATGTTTAATACGTCTCGGGACTGCTCGCCATACTCTCAGTTATGAGTTTGACGCATTTTGTTTGTTGAGATCTGCAGCGGGTCTTGTTTAGTGGGATGCAAAACCCTGCATGACCCACTCACTAAACTATACATAACCCCTTTTGCTGTTGTTTCACCATTCCTATATGTACATTATAATAGCAACAGTAATAGTAACAACGATATTAATAGTGATAACAATACTAATCATCCTCATCCTCATCATCATCCTAGCGAAAATCAACATCAATAAAATTACGCAAACGTTAATAATCACAATTATAAATATTTGATAATGATAAAAATAATGATTATAATGATAATGACAGCAATAGCAAACCTGGGCTCCGCTGCAAAAAACTTTACCCTTAACTCTGCAATCAATGGTATGGCATCATTGTTGCTCAACAGCCAATCAAATTCAAGGTTTACATGGAAGTTACAGTTGATGGCAAAATTATCATTAATGGTAAGTTTATCCAACAGGGCCCTGGTTGTGAAACTGGATATAAGGATCGTTTCTCCACTGTAAAAATTAAAACATTATAGGAATGTGATTATTGTCTTTATCGCATTCGTCCCGAAATCCTCAACTTTACGTCAGCTGACTGTTGCTTGTTACCTAGACCATATCTCTGAACAGTCTTTAGTTCATTGCCTTGACACTATAGTTTATATTTGGACCTAAGACCTTTAGCCTTAGCCATCACAAGAACCTGATCCAAGTCTGCCAAGGTTCTCCTGGACTCTGCCTTCCACAGCTGTAGTAACTGCATGTAAGTCTCTGGAAAGTTGTTCATCTTTTCAACTCTGATGCTTTCTGCAATACCTGCTGGGATCCCTAGAGCAACGTACATAGCGGAGAAATGACCCGGAAGGAGTTCTCTTGAGATTACTAGCAAGTCCATGTCGGTAACTTCCTGTGAATCTTTAGACCTGAGACAATGACATACCAAACAATGAAATCTCTCTCTCTCTCTCTCTGCCGCCAATACCTCTTTTTATAGGATCAGAGAACTACTAAGACAAATAAAAGACAAATATAACTTGTGTAATTATGAAGGATGCAGCAAAAAAATTGACACAGAATTGTAATGTAAAAACTTAATCACCTTTGAGTTCCAGCTCCAGGAGTAGGATCAGACCGTCCGCTTGCCGACGTCTGGTCTGTGGATTCTTTCGAGATGCCAAAAGAAAAAGCAAATAAAAGAAACATGAACACAAACAAGTAGAAAACGCAAAGAAAGTTCTTATACCTTAAACTCTAGAATCCTTTTTGTGAAATGAAAAAAGTATTACTTATAACGATTCAGGAATATTTTTCAGGAATAAATCACAATTTCGAGATTGCACTTGTAATTCTTTCACAATGTCTTAAAATTCTAGTTGTGTTCATATAGTAAAGCGTGCGTTGTCAAACTGATATAACAAAGGGTAATCACTGTTGGTATCAATGCAGATTTCCAGTAATAACAGGCTGGAAGTAGAAGACCTCGGATGGAGAGAGGTCGGGTAAGGGGAGGCGAGTGCTTACCTGAGGAATCAATTCTACCAAGAATCTCTGGAGTTTTTGATTCTTCTCCAAATGACTGTGATTGAACAGAATCAGAGGAGGAAGAATCCTGAAGACTTCCATCTTTGAAGTCTGATTTGATATGGAATAAAAACGAAATGATTTCACTTAGCATGCTGAGGATGATTTCTAGCACTGGACATGTTAGGAGGAAACAACGGGGATGTCAGTGAAATAGAAAGTTATTCTCAGATATATTTGGTGGAAAAAATGAAAGTAATATGATAATATGATGGTTTTGTAAGGAGACTTTGACCGAAAAAACGCCTGAAAAAAACTAACCACCCTCTGTATATTCAGACTAATTGTTTAAATGGAACCACCTTTCTGTTTGGAAGGACATTGATTTTAAGAATGTGACTTTTCTTATATTAATAAGATATTGTAATAACAATATTTTCTTTCATGCATTTTTTGTTTTGTGCTACCTTGGTCATTCTCTAAGAAAAACCAAAGTCTCTCCCCCCCCCCCCTATTCCTTCTTTTACTTCATCTTGTTCGTTGATTTTTTTCCTGCTCCTCTTATTTTTTGCCTTTTTTCCTTCGTTCTCATTTCACCTTCTTCTTTATTATCTTCTTCATTAATTTTCGTCGTGTCATTCTTAATTTTTTCTTAAATTATTTTCTTTCGTTTTTCCTTTCACCTCACTCTTCTCTTTCTTCATCTGTTTGTCCTCTTCCTTTTATTTTTCTAACTCAACCTGAAAGCTGGATTTAAGGAACCACGTTAAACCCGTTGCATACGGGAATCTGGTGGTCACATTGCTAAGTCTATGCAAATTTGAGGATTAAGTAGTCAAGAGGTTAAAAGTGGTTTTAATTACCTGTAAAAGCAATTGGACAAATGATGTCTATCATTGCACTTTGTTCCAAAATGAACTGAATGAAGACTTTGGATTTGTCTGAAGATGTAGACTTAGTATTCACGACGAATGGTATGTTGACTTCAGGTGATGTATGGAACACTTTTTCCTGTCTCTTCTGTAAAGGAAGACAGAAGATAAAAGCTAATGCCACTTTTGTTAAATATTGCAATCCTCCACCACATGACCTTATGTACAATTAGGAAGCAGAGGTTTAAGGAAAGTGAAATTTGGAGTATTTTCATTGATGATTTTTGTTCCTACTACAGGGGTTATTTCATGAAACTTGGTACATATCTTCACGACGTCACTAACCAACAGGAGCGTATGCCAAATTAGGTATCCCATACTCCTAGGAGCAATGACAGAGCCCTATACTTGTTTTCTCATTTGCATAATTTGCTAATCTGTTTTGTCGAACGAGGCATAAGACATCGGGATTTCCATGAAACTAAAATCAGACGAACTCCCTGAGAAGAAATTGATAACCAAAGCAAGCAGCTGAATTTGAGTACATAAGTTTTTTTTAAAAAAAGAGCCTTTTCCAGTCAGAACAGGAAATATTTTATACGGAATGGGCAAGAATCAGTCTGTTTGGAATCGGTTTAGAGGTATGGTCAACTCACCTTTATACCAATGTACTTGCAATGAAGGTTACTCTAAGTGGTCAACTCACCTTGATACCAATGTCCTAGTTGTCTGCAATGCATGTTACTCTAAGTTGTCTACTCACCTTTATACCAATGTCATTGTCTGCAATGCATGTTACTTTAAATGGTCAACTCACATTAATACCAATGTCTTTGTTGTTTGCAATGCAGGTTACCTTTAAATGGTCAACTCACCTTTATACCAATGTCCTTGTTGCCTGCAATGCGGGTTACTCTAAGTGGTCAACTCACCTTTATACCAATGTCCTTGTTGTCTGCAATGCAGGATATTTTAAATGTTCAACTCACCTTTATACAAATGTCCTTGTCTGCGATTCAGGTTACTTTAAGTGGTCAACTCACGTTTATACAAATGTCCTTGTTGTCTGCAATGCAGGTTACTCTAAGTTCTCCAGAACGCCATGCGATGAAAAACTCCTCTCCTTTGACCGGTGCGAAGTATCCAGGTTCGGGCTGATTTTGCAAACAAGAGGAAAATCTTTGATTGATATAGATTATGCAAATAGAAAAAGCAGAAATGGGAAGAACGGAAATATGCTACGCTTCAAACACTTGCAGACTACAGAGTTCAGCAAAATCATAATGGCTGCACATTGAAAGTTTACAGTCGCTACTAAAGGAGTTACTAGCTCTTTCTGACATATATACTTCCCAGGATGCCTGGGTGTGTGAGTGTGTGATTGTTTTTTTTTTTTTTTTTTGTTTTGTTTTTTTTAAATCTTATTTCTTACAAACGTGTATCAGTTAGATATAATTATTTTTGTCTTGGACCGACCTTTACTGTCACCATCAGAAAGACGTGACTCGGACTCGAAACTGGGTCCGATCGGAATCAGTTTGAAGGCGAAGACAAAGAGCTGATCAATGACGTTACCGCTAGACCAATTCCTGTTCCCCTGCTGTAAGTATACCGAGGTTTCTTTATCAGTTTATCATGTTTATCTTTTTGTGTTGATTTGACAAATGAGAGAATAATATGAAAACTATTTCCCGCACCCCCCCCCCCCTCTCCTCCTCCTTTGATACCTCTGCTTTCCCGATGTTATTATCTCTGATGCACAGCCGCACCCGATGCTCGGCATTTCTTGGATTCGATTCAGGAACAAACGGTGTACAGAGGACACGCTTGCCAAAGAATGTCCTGGTGATGAAAGCAATGATCCACCATTCTGAAAAGTGATCGATGTAGAGATCAAGGTCTCTCTCTCTTACGACACAACGAGGGTCACCATGTGCAAAAGTAATCAACGAGAAGCTGTCGGAGCCTTTTAAGAGAAAAAAAAAACAAACAAACACACAAACAAGCAAAAAAACAAACAAACAAACAATCGTCTAAAAATCCACGATATCAGGAACTGGAATTTGTTCTACGTAGACAAACATAAAAACAAGCAAATCACAGGAAACACAGACGCGAGGGGAGAGCAAGTCGCCTTTTGTGCGCGCGCGTGTGAGGATTCGTGTGTATGTGTGTGCGTTTGCACTGAGCTTGCAAATAACACCGATCTAAAGCGCATTTAAAAAAAACAGGTACACATTTGAGGAGAGGAAAATCAGTTATCTTTCATTTCGGATTGTAAAGACGTTTTACAAATGTAGATTATATGAATACTTCCCTATGCCATGCTGGTTACAATAAATAAATGTAAATACATGGAATGATACTAAAACTTGTATACGAGTTTAATATGCTTACTGTCTGTCCTGTAGTACGTTCCAATTGATGCAGTATGGAGTCTCGTGAAAATGGCTG
The DNA here is from genome assembly GCA_029962745.1 of Echinometra lucunter. Classification (NCBI taxonomy): domain Eukaryota; kingdom Metazoa; phylum Echinodermata; class Echinoidea; order Camarodonta; family Echinometridae; genus Echinometra; species Echinometra lucunter. Next base: position 1,316,292 of record CM057168.1, on the reverse strand, counting down.
AGTGAGGCATCGTCACTTTGACTGGTGTGCTGAACTTTGCATCGGATGGTTTCATCTCAAGACCAACACAGATGATTGCTTCGTTCTCCTGTAACATATCCAACAGCTGAGGTGGAACTTCAGTTATGGCTCGGACAGTGATGTCTTCATCACCCCATGGCTCACTTGGAGGAAGTTGGACCTCAATCTGATACGTCTCAAGGCGAATCACTCTCTGAATTGATTCGTCTCTGGAAGCACCAGCACCAAAATAACTCCGTTCCATGATTTTTGTAAGATCAGAGGGAGATTCCACGTTTTGCTGTTGTAGATGTTGTTTTACATCTGTGGGTTTCGCCGATTGCTCGTTAAGTTCTTGATCCACCTGTTCCTCGGTCCTTCTACTTTCTTCCCTTGAAGCACGGTCTTGATCTAGAAAGGAACAATATTAGCTTCCGGGGTATGCTAAGTCAAAAAATCTTTGCCTCAGCAAGATCATCATTTTTCGATTGACAGTTGAAAGTAAATAATGAGAATTGTGACCGGTCTTACTGACTGTATATGCTTTAAAGAAAACGAGATTACTTCAAACGACACTCTGGCATATTGCATTATACAGAGTGAGTCCGAAAAAATGTCCCATCATTACAAAGTTGTCTTGTTTGAAGTATGAACATTTAATCATGGGTTTCATGATATGTCTTGAAAGAGTTATGCTCCCTGACTCACTCTGTATAATGATTATTCGCGTCTCTTGATCTTTTTTTTTAAAGGAAGAGATGAAAGATGAAATGAATGTCAAACTCAAAGAAATTCCCCCAAGTATTACGAACGACGTGGTTAAGTTAATTATGTCAGCTTCCCCCGTTTTTCCATACACTTGATCCAGTATTTCCTGAATGAAAAATAATAATAATACATACATCACGAACCGGGAATGGAAACAAAATATATAGGGCATAAGTTGACACATACCACCTTTCAGTTGGCTTACCATTATCATTCTGCTGTTGTTTATAACGGAGGTACTGAACTACGTCATGATGTCTTTGATCTGATGCAAGGGAAAGGGGTGTGCAGTCATCATAATCCAGCTTCTTGGGATCTGCTCCTTCACTAGTGAGATATTGAACTACTGCAAGATGGCCATTGTATGATGCCATGTGAAGAGGTGTTCTTCCACTGTTATTGGCCATATCAAGTTCTGCTCCTTTACTAATGAGATACTCAACTGCATCGAGATGACCACTGAATGATGCCTTATGGAGAGGTGTATTTATGTCATTGTCGGCCTTCTTAATATCTGCTCCTTCACTAGTGAGAAACTGAACTACTGCAAGATGACCATTTTGTGATGCCATGTGAAGAGGTGTTCTTCCACTGTTATTGGCCATATCAAGTTCTGCTCCTTTACTAATGAAATACTCAACTGCATCGAGATGACCACTGAATGATGCCTTATGGAGAGGTGTATTTATGTCATTGTCGGCCTTCTTAATATCTGCTCCTTCACTAGTGAGAAACTGAACTACTGCAAGATGACCATTTTGTGATGCCATGTGAAGAGGTGTTCTTCCATTGTTATTGGGCTTATCAAGTTCTGCTCCTTTACTAATGAGATACTCAACTGCATCGAGATGACCACTGAATGATGCCTTATGGAGAGGTGTATTTATGTCATTGTCGGCCTTCTTAATATCTGCTCCTTCACTAGTGAGAAACTGAACTATTTTAAGATGACCATGGTATGATGCCTTGTGGAGGGGTGTGCTGGCGATATTATCCCCTGTGTCAAGTTCTGCCCCTTTACTGATAAGATATTTAACTATATCTAGATGACCATGGTATGATGCCTTGTGGAGAGGTGTATTCATATCATTATCGCCCTTCCTAATATCTGCTCTTTCACTAGTGAGAAATTGAACTACTTCCAGATGACCATTTTGTGATGCCATGTGAAGAGGGGTTCTTCCATTTTTATTGGCCTTATCAAGTTCTGCTCCTTTACTAATGAAATACTCAACTGCATCGAAATGACCATTGAATGATGCCTTGTGGAGAGGTGTATCTCCACCATTGTCGGCCTTCTTAATATCTGCTCCTTCACTAGTGAGATATTGAACTACTTCAAGATGACCATTGTATGACGCTTTGTGGAGTGGTGTACGTCCATCATCATCGGCCTTCTCAAGATCTGCTCCTTCCCCAGTGAGATACTGAACTACTTCAAGATGACCATTGTAAGATGCCTTGTGAAGAGGTGTATTTCCATCGTTATCGGCCTGCTCAAGATCTGCTCCTTCGCTAGTGAGATACTGAACAACTTCAAGATAACCATTGTATGATGCCTTGTGAAGAGGTGTATTTCCATCATTATCGACCTTCCCAAGATCTGCTCCTTCCCCAGTGAGATACTGAACTACTTCAAGATAACCATTGTATGATGCCTTGTGAAGAGGTGTATTTCCGTCATTATCGACCTTCCCAAGATCTGCTCCTTCCCCAGTGAGATACTGAACTACTTCAAGATGACCATTGTATGATGCTTTGTGAAGAGGTGTACTGTTAATACTATCACCTTTGTCAAGATGAGACCCTTTAATGACGAGATGCTGTACAACGTCAAGATGACCCTTCAATGATGCCTGGTGGAGGGGTGTGCTTCCATCATTGCTGGCCTCTTCAAGATTGGCTGTTTGACTGATAAGAAGTTGAACGACGTGAAGATGACCATTTCGTGACGCCTTGTGAAGTGGTGTTTTGCCAGTACTGTCACCCCTGTCAGCATCCGCCCCCTTGCTGACGAGATAGTGAACGACGGCACAATGACCACGGTCTGATGCTATATGAAGAGGTGTATTTCTATTATTATCACCCTTATCAAGTTCTGCTCCTTTACTGACTAAACACTCAACAGTATCGAGATGACCATTGTAAGATGCCAAGTGAAGAGGTGTGCTTCCATTATCATCGGCCTTCTTAGGATCTGCTCCTTCACTAATGAGATATTGCACTACCTTAAGATGACCATTGTAAGATGCCAAGTGAAGAGGTGTGTTTCCATTATTATCCGCCTTCTCAAGATCTACTCCTTCACTAATGAGATATTGCACTACCTTAAGATGGCCATTGTTGGATGCCTTGTGAAGAGGTGTTCTTCCATTATCATCCGCCTTCTCAAGATCTGCTCCTTTACTAATAAGATATTGAACTACTTCAAGATGACCATTGTATGATGCATTATGAAGAGATGTCTTCCCAGTACGATCACCCCTCTCAACATCCGCCCCCTTAATGACCAGATGCTGTACAACGTCAAGATAACCACTGTATGATGCCTTGTGAAGAGGTGTACTTCCATTATTATCGGCCTTCTCACTATCTGCTCCTCTACATGTGAGATATTTAACTACTGCAAGATGGCCATTGTATGATGCCTTGTGAAGAGGTCTACTTCCATCATTATCGGCCTTCTCAAGATCTGCTCCTTCACCAGTGAGATATTGAACTACAGCAAGATGACCATTGTACGACGCATAGTGAAGAGGTGTTCTGGCATTACTATCACCCTTCTCAATATCTGCCCCTTTGCTAACAAAATATTGAACTACTTCAAGATGACCACTGTATGATGCATTGTGGAGGGGTGTACTGCCATCATTATCGGCCTTCTCAAGATCTGCTCCTTTACTAGTGAGAAATTGAACTACATCAAGATGACCATTGTATGATGCCTTGTGAAGAGGTGTTCTGCCAATACTATCACCCTTCTCAACATCTGCCCCCTTGCTGACGAAATATTGAACTACTTCAAGATGACCATTGTATGATGCCTTGTGAAGAGGTGTTCTTCCATTATTATCGGCCTTCTCAAAATCTGCTCCTTCACAAGTGAGAAATTCAACTACTTCAGTATGACCCCTGTAAGATGCATAGTGAAGAGGTGTACTTCCATTATTATCGGCCTTTCCAACTTCTGCACCCTTGCTGACGAAATATTGAACTACTTCAAGATGACCACTGAATGATGCCTTGTGAAGAGATGTGCTGTTAATTCTATCACCCTTGTCAAGATGTGAACCTTTACTGACGAGATGCTGTACAACGTCAAGATGTCCATTTAATGATGCCTCGTGGAGGGGGGTATTCCCATCATTATTGGCCTTCTCAAGATCTGCTCCTTCACTAGTGAGATATTCAACTACTTCAAGATGGCCATTCCTTGATGCCATGTGTAGAGATGTGTTGCCGCTGTCATCTCTCTTCCCAACATCGGCTCCTTTACTAATGAGAATCTGAACAACATCAAGATGTCCATTACTTGAAGTAAAGTGAAGTGGTGTACATCCATTATCATCAACCTTCTCGAGATCAACTCCCCTACTTATGAGATATTGAACTGTGTGAAGGTCTCCATGATATGAAGCATTTTGAAGAGGTGTCCAACTGTCATTTTCGCCCTTCCTAAATCCTGCTTCTGTTCTAAACCACAACTGAGCCACATCAGAATGACTGGGATCCATGATAACAATTCTAAGGATTGAGACCAACGCAAGTCTTGGAATGCAATGCCCTTTTCAAAAATTATTTTGGTGTTGAACGCTACCTATATGTTGTTCATCTGATATATATATATCTCACTACAATAATTGTGATAGTGTTATTACTGGATATTATAAAGCTCATATGCACAGCGCCACCTCTTCAAAGCGCTCCGATATTTGCCTACTACTGGTCTACAAATTTCGGTGCACACAGCATGAAAATAATTCCTTCCTACCGGTATCCATTTAGTGCCACATGCAGACTAATCAAATCCCAAGAGACACTAGTACCATGACGTAATACTATGACGTGATTTGAATCCACAACTTTGCATACGCAGTCAAGAGCTAATTATGTTCTTCTTTTATGTAGTGCTATTTCAACTTATCGTTGTAGTGATATGGTCCAGCCGAGATATCTCAATGTTGGTTGCTCTCCTACTACGATGCATGCGTAATCTCCTTGAGAAGCGGGAGAAGTATTAAACTGATAATCCAGTCATCCAGTAAGGGTTGCGATACGAAAGATTTACTTCTTCAGTTTATTCGCCGCTATATCCAATGCGCCTATATTAAACATTGATCACTTCCTCAAAATCAGATAAATTGTATGAATCACATCGCAAAGCTTACTGTCGCGAAAATAATGACGATTGTTATTTCGTCTGAAAGATTTCCATTTTTGTTTGGGTTGTGTTCAACACAATGACCTTTAACTCCTGTATTGTTAGCCAGGGCTGCGTTTCACGAAACCGTCATAAGTCTAACTTCTCAGACATCCCATTGAAACGCGTGTTGTAGAATTAACACGCGTTTCAATGGGATGTCCATGAACTTAGACTTATGACGGTTTCGTGAAACGCAGCCCAGTTTCACAGTATGTATAGAACGATCTGAATATTGGCGCGTTTGGGCTGCACTATTGTTAACGTAATCTTTTTTTTTTTTTTTTTTACAGGTTGCAGTTATGCATGTCCTAACGTCATGCAAGGTCAGTCTTTTCTGTATTCATCCTGCCTTGATAATGAATACAGTAGAGTATCTAAGGGGGGGGGGGGGAATACCAGATGGCAATCGAATGGGGCATAAAATCGAACAAAGGAAAACATGAGAAAAGAAAGCTGTAAATACGTAGGTAGGTTTTTCGTAACTTTTTTATTGTGCCAATATTTAGAGTAAAGGACATTAGTGATCTAGGTTTTTTGTTGTTTTTATCTGTTAGAAATGCTAGAAGCTCGATCGATTTGCTTTATTCCAGTCAAGTTTCTGTGAATATCACACGAATTTTAAAGTGTTTGAAACACGCGAAAAAAATTCTGCCTTTTAAAAATTCCTAATTCGGACTCTGTTCCCTGTCACCATAATCTAACAGAAACATTGATTGCTTTAATGAATTGTCTGAATATATTTTACCACATCTTTTGTAAATTTTGCTCCCTGAATGTAAGGAGAAGTATAGAGACTATCTTGACTAAGGGAATAGTTCGTAAATTTTTTGAAAGAGACTCTAATGCTAGGTAGCAAGTGCTCCATTTAAGTGGGTAGTAGGCTTTAGAAAGTGCATTTTTGAGGGATGAAAATGCAAACACACACAAACAAAATAAAATCTTACAGTCGTTTTGCTCAATGCTATTTTTTTTAAATTAAATTTTGGCCACAAATCCAGCGAACGCACGTCAAAAATGTTGCGTTTTGTAATACCGCATGAATTATTTCTATTTGGGTGCTGAAGGACTCAATTTTATTGTTTGCCCTGGGCGCCGTAAACCCTAGCTACGCCACTGATTGTATAAGGGAGTCAACATAATACATTTTGAGAGCAAAATTCCAAGCCTTTCAGCATAAGCGATCAGCCATACATACAAACAATGAGGTGCACGATATAAGTTGGTGTCATGCTAACGCACTTGGATCTTTAGCAATTTTATCTCTAGTTTTACCATTCCTTTTCTACACTGGTGAGATTTGTTTTCCCCTTTAGAAGTAGGCCCAGTCAAAAGCTTTTGCTTACTTGTTTGAGCTACGTTCGGGAGGAGGGGGGGGGGGGGTGTACGTCTATCTTCAGCAAAGATATCTCTTCAGTTTTAGGAAATTTTTTTTAGCATGTAGATGGTAGTTATTCATGATGCTGTGACATTGCCATGGCCAATAATGCAGGGAAAAACAACACTTGCATAACGTATATGAGATGAATAATTCGGGGGAAACTCTTGAATGTGATCTATAATACCTTTTATAACATGCGTAATAGGCCTCAACCATTTATAATCCGGTATATTCCACCCATAGACATGATAGAGGCCTTCTGTAGTAACGATCAAGAATCTCAACCACTAAACAAATTACTTTTACTTTTTAACAGACTTCATTAAGTGTATTTTTTTTCTCGTATAGACCTCCTGATTACGGTTACATGATATGTTATTCACGTATTTATAATATTTTTTAAGGTGGCTTTCATCAGTGATTAAACACCGTTTACCATGCAGACCCTAAAACAAAATGAAAAAGAGTGGGCATACGAAATGATATTGAAAACATGTTTGTTCAGTTAAACTTAACAAACTTGATAACTTGATAAAAATTAACACATTGAAAAATGGACCAGCTGAAGGATTGAAACAAACACTGCAGAACACAAAGCCAAAGAGGGAAATTAATGGTGCCTTTCTCATGTAATTTGGTGAACCGTTCCAGAGTGCTGCAGCTTGGTATAAAAAATTGTTTCTTCATTTGAGTCTTAGTTTGCGATTAAGCCTGCATTTTATGCACAGCTCGTTCCCTTACTATGCTAGCATTTGGTAAAAAAAAATATGAATTGGAGTTTGATGGGTAAAAACACTAACCGTCCTGCACTTCGAAAACTCCACCTGTCAATGGTATTAACTGACTTGAATGAAAGAAAAATTTCTTGAGTTTATGTTTTTTACGTTAGCTCCCACATTACTCTGGTCATTTTCTTGTGTTGTTTAAAGATTATATCTTCGACATTTTGTGAACAGTTAGTCCATGCATTAGAAAAAAAGAGGCAAAAATTAATGCATTGGCAAGAAGTTTTAGTCCTTCTAAAGGTATTTTTTTGAACCAGTAAGTTATGCTATTCTTTACCCTATTTGTTATTATTTTTACTTATTTTTGTGACGTGTTTTTAATGTGGGATTGCCACATGCACTCTTAAGGATTTTAAGGAATGGCCTGTCAAATTATGTGTTGTTCAAGGTTAAAACATACAGGTTTTTGAAGTTAATCCGATATTTTGAAATACTTAACTACACTCCCGGGAGGCGGGCATGGGGGGAGGGGTGGGGAGAGAAAGATTGCAAACAAACTTTTCCATGCACCAAGAAAACCCTCTTTTAAACCATGAAAAATATTCATTTTGACATATGATTGGTCCTCCTTCTCTATTTAAAATGAACCCTTCTCCTCATCAACAATTACGTTTTTACCTGCTTATCATTTCCCCTTTTTTCTCCTCCAGCTGCTCCTTAGAAATTACGTGCCCCTTTCATCATTAGTGCCCTTTCCCTTAAAGTGCTGTAAAAGTGTGATAAATATAATATACTAACGCCTCAAATATATCAATGTATATTATACAAATTATGTGTGCATCGGGTACTTTACAATGCACATTTGAATGAATGCAGTGGGACGCAACAATGACATCAAGGGGGCGTTATAGCAGTAAGAGATGTGGGGCACCGGGTTATTTTATTTATATAAAGTTAAAAGGTTGAGTTTTTGTGGGTTGTAAAGCAGCACCTTTCACCCGTTACTTTTTTATATTTGAAAAAGTTTATTCAGATTGCTGAATTCGTACTGTATTATTATTGACATTGTTTTCTAATGAATATTTATTGAAAATTATGTTAACATTGTATAGAAAATAATGTCAGGATTTATATTGAAAAATCTGAATAAAGGCAAAAAGCTTTTAAACAAGAAAAATAGTTGAGTTATTCAGAGGGTTGTTTCAGAGGTATTTTGAATTGAACAGGTGGACATCTGTTTGAGTATGCAGACAGTGTAGTGGTATTTATGGTACTTTGGTAGACAAAAGGTGTTTTCTTAAATTAGTATTCACGATATTCAGTAGACAAGAGATGCTTCCTGATTTCCTAAATCTTTAATGTGACCCAAATATTCTAGGAGGTGAAAGCTCCGGCTATTATAACTCAGCCTCGGCGTGTGCTCTTTTGTTTAAGGGAACTCAACTGCATGGTTTGGGCTGTTCTATAATTGGTTAATAGGAGATTGGGTGCTATCCCATGATTGGTGAGGCTTTTGGAAGTTGAAGGCACATTGGGCTGATGTATTGGATTTGCTCGTGGAGTATTTAAGGAGAGGTAAAGTGGTGGTTCGAGGCCACTGTTTAGATCACGGTTTCGTTCGGTCATCATTTATGTTGCTCTTCGTCCAGCCTCCGAGGAATTGATATTTTGTAGACTTTTACTTTCAAAACTAAACCAGTTGGGGCAATTTGAGTGTGAGCACAGAGCGAATTTGTGTTCATTTATCTTCGATAATAAACTGGACTTCAACTTTCAGAGATCTTGATTTCTGAGCGTGTTCTTTATTTTGTCTCTCATTGTCTCACATCATATTTTAATCACTTTATACCACCGTACCATTATATTGACAAGCTATAGTGGTAGACCTAAAGTGAAATGAAATAGATACAGAACATAATATTATGGAAAGAAAGGGCACTGTAAAATGTAATTCATATCATGAGGAAAATAAAAAGAAGAAATCTGTGTATATCAATTGAACAATCGACATTTAACCTAATGAATTGTAGTAGTAGACCTAATGTGAGATAAAATGGATATGAGCAATTGAGCATCCAAATCCCTCTGAACATGTATTCGGTGGAAAGAACGTGCATGGAATAATGTTGTTTATATAATGATGAAAACAACCCCCCCCCCAAAAAAAAAAAAGAGAATAAAAAGAACTAAACATATGTGTATATCAATAAGCCCCTTAAGGATTAAAAACTCGGACTTGAATGGGCAAGAAATTGTGAACGATTGCATCTGAATACAATGTTTGGTTTCTTTAAAATACTTTAATAGTCAGGTCTGTTAATCCTAAATTTGGGAGGTTTGGTGACGGCCTTTACAAAAGCACCAAACTTTGTATATGTACCTGTTATGATGAGAGCTTCATTTTTCCCCACAGGACCAATTGGATTAAACTTCATCTTCATGTAAATTTATGCCAAATTATGCAAATTACACAGAGTAAAACGTTGCCATAAAAAATGCAAAAAATTGTTTTTTATGATAGCAACGTTTTCTGCTTTTTTGTTTTTTCAAAGAGCCTATTGCTTTAAATCACATCTTCATGCAAATTTATGCTAATTCATGTAACCACGTACTTTGGATCCAGACTACTGCTGCATATGGAGTTAGATATTCAAGAAGCATAAAAATGTTCCAAACTTTCCAAATACATTTGTTGTGACAAGTTTCATTTTTTCCTACAGGACCCACTAAATTTAATCACTTATTTATGCAAAAATATTCATATGTACAAATACGTATAAATTAACAGTACATGCTATCAGAACCAAAGAAAGATGATCAAATTGTTGAAAAAAATCATGCTTTTTTCATTTAAATGACAGAACTCACCTAAAAAAAAACATTCGAGGTTATTGCATGCTATTTTTTGTGATACCATTACCTATGCAGTTTTATATGAATATGCATTATTCAACACAGAATTGTCATAAAAGCCAACAACTATTTAGAAATCAATGCACTTTTGTTACCTTTTTTGTTACCTTATTCAAAAGGTCAATCTTACAGATAAGTTACACATTTGCGGCCAATGCGCATGTAATTCTTGTTATAGCACTGAAAATGTGTTTAATGCACAAATTAGCATACAGATCAAGGAAAATCAATTTTCAGAACTGCAAAATGCGTGTTTTTTCATCAACTCAACTGCATACAACAATTTATTTTTTTTGCTTTAGCGGAAATTTTTTTTTTTCAGAAGACAGGGTGGAATTTGTGATTTTGCACAAAGTTTACATAAATTTGCATGAATTCACATTTTTAAGATGGGTGCCAGTCACCGATTTCGTGGCACCCATACTAAAATTAATCCTTTTGATACATGGCTCAGAGACGACAAAAATGCGTTTTTGTAAATTCCGTCCCCCAAATTTTGTTAATATCCCTGACTTTAAGGTTTACTATTGCAATTATAACAAGGTTACACTATAACAACTTGATTTTCATTTCATTCATACTTCATTCCTATGGAAGCATAGAAATATAAAACAATATAGAAATACATGCATGTGTATTCAGTACATCAGTATCTACAGTCTTCTTCGACAAACTAAATTGAAAATATAGCAATATGTAGATAAATTTGAGTATTACAAATCTGTATTACATATCTGAGTACACCAAGTGAAAGGCCTGGAGAGTATGAATATGAAAATCAACAGAAGAGAAGAAGCATTATATTAAGTGATTCGACTGAGATTATAATTTGGTATTACATATCTGGGTATACCAAGTGAAAGGCCTGCAGGTATGAATAAGAAAATCAACAGAATAAGAAAATCAATAGAAGGGAAGAAGCATTCCCATGTAACTTCATACTCAGAATGAACTGAAAGCACACGCCTTTCATATATTATACTGCAGATATTCTGTTACATGAATGTACAAAATTGTTCAAAATTATTCCATAACAACGGTTATCAAGGGTATTGTTTAAACTGATGCCCACACAAGAGAGTACCCCTTTACTGTTTCGCTAGCTTCTGTTAGATACTTTGATACTACTATTATAGCTTTAGAAAATAGAATCCCCTTAGAGTTTGGCAGACTTAAGATAAACGATTTTGAAATACCAGCTGCCAAGCCGTATAGGCCTACCAAACACAGAAAGAGCCCTAGCCATGCATGTATAGTTTATATGTCTTGATACAGTGGTTTATTCAATCAATTCTCAGTCGAATCATTTACTATAATGTTATGTTCTCTTTTAAGGGTGTGATTACTCCTGTTTGATACGTCTCGGGACTGCTCTCAGTTCTGAGTTTGACGCATTCTGTTTGTTGAGATCTGCAGCTGGTCTTGTTTAGTGGGATGCAAAACCCTGCATGACCCACTCACTAAACTATATATAACCCCTTTTCCTGTTGTTTCACCATTCTTATCTGTACATTATAATAGCAACAGTAATAGTAACAATGATATCAATAGTGATAACAATAATAATCATCCTCATCCTCATCATCATCCTAGCGAAAATCAACATCATTGAAATTACGCAAACTTTAATAATCACAATTATAAATATTTGATAATGATAATTATAATAATAACGACAACAATAGCAAAACCTGGGCTCCGCTGCATAGAACTTTACCCTTAACTCTGCAATCAATGGTATGGCATCATTGTTGCTCAACAGTCAATCAAAAGCAAGGTTTACATAGATGTTACAGTTGATGGCAAAATTATCATTAATGGTAAGTTTAACCAACAGGGCCCTGGTTGTGAAACTGGATATAAGGATCGTTTCTCCACTGTAAGCATTAAAACATTAGAGGAATGTGATTATTGTCTTTATCGCATTGGTCCCGAAATCCTCAACTTTACGTCAGCTTACAGCTGCTTGTTACCTAGACCATATCTCTGAACAGTCTTTAGTTCTTTGCCTTGACACTATAGTTTATATTTGGACCTAAGACCTTTAGCCTTAGCCTTCACAAGAACCTGGTCCAAGTCTGCCAAGGTTCTCCTGGACTCTGCCTTCCACAGCTGCAGTAGCTGCATATATATCTCTGGATAGCTATTATTCGTGCATTTGATGCCTTCTGCAATAGCTGCTGTAATCCCTAGAGCAACGTACATATCGCAGAATTGACTTGGAAGGAGTTCTCTTGAGAGTGACAGCAACTGCATATCTGTAACTTCCGGTGATTCTACAGAACTGAGACAATAACATAGCAAACAATCAAATCTCTCATTGCAGCCAAACCCTCTTTTATCTAGGATCAGTGAACTGCTTGGACAATTATAAACCACTATAACTTAAAAAGGATGCAGTATAAAGTAGATACAAAATTAAGTTTTAAAAAATTACCTGTCAATTTCATCTTGATGAGGAGGATCTGAGATGCAAAAAGAAAAAAAGAGACAAAGAAAGAAACAAAAACACTATAGCATATTAAAGAAATCCCTTATAAACCCCCTAATTTAAACTGTAGAAACTTTTTTTTTCTGAAATGAAAAAAAAAAAACGTTTAAGAAACGTCTTTTACTAATAAATCACAATTTTTATGATAGTGCATGTATTTCTTTTACAATATATTCCGACTTCTAGTTGTTTTCGTGTCTTAACGTGTGCGCAATCAAAACAAAGGATAATCACTATATTATCAATGCAGCTTTCCAATAATAACTTATTCAGGTCTACTTTTCAATGACTAACATCTTCGAGAACAGGCTGTATAGACAGAGCTGGACGAAGGGGCGGACTTCGAATGGTGAGAGGGCATGGGGGGTGCTTACCTGGGGAATCAGTTCTACCGAGAGTCTCTGGAGTTTGTGATTCTTCTCTGGATGAGTGTGATTGAACAGAATCAGGGGATGAAAAAGCCTGAACGCTTTCATCTTTGAAGTCTGATTTGAAATGGAGTAAAAACGAAAAAGATTTCACTTACAATGATTTCTAGCAATTGGCATGTTAATATTAAACGATGGGGATGTTAGTGAAATATGAAGTTATTCTCAGATATATTGGTGGGTAAAAAAATCAAAGTAATATAATTATGTGATGATTTCTTACGGAGACTTTGACCGATAAAACGCCTGAACAAAATTAAAAACCCTCTGTATATTAAGACTAATTGTTTGACTTGAACCACCTTTCTGTTTGGAAGGACATTGATTTTATGAATGTGAGTTTTATTATATTAATAAGATCTTGTGATAACAACATATTCTTTCTTGCATTTGTGTTTTGTGTTACCGTGTTCATACTCATTCCCTAATAAAAGCTATGGTGCAAAGTCTTTTTTATTTCTTTTTCCCGCTAATTCTTTTTTTTTTCATCTTCTTAGTTATTTTTTTTCCTGCTCCTCTTATTTTTTTCCTTTTTTCCTTCGCTTTTTTTTCACCTTCTTCTTCTTTTTCATCATCAATTCCTTCTTCTTTTTTTATCTTCTTCATTGATTTTCGTCTTGCTCCTTAGTTTTTTTTCTTAAATCATTTTCTTTCGCTTTCTTTTCACCTCACTCTACTCTTCCTTCATCTTTTCTTCCTTTTCCTTTTATTTTTCTAACTTAAACCTGAAAGCTGGATTGAAGGAACCACATTAAACACGCTGCATAAGGGAACCTTGTGAGCGTTTCATCAACATTTGACATCTTTCCTTGATTTTGATTGGCTGAGAAGCATCATTACTATGGTAACTGTCGGATAGAACAGACTTTGTCGGAAAAAAAACCATCCGACAAGTCCTTTCATGAAACGCTCCCCAGGTGATCTCTTTCTTAAGTCTGTGGAAATTTGGGGATTCACTAGTCAACAGGTCAAAATTACCTGTAAAAGCAATTGGACAAATGATGTCTATCATTGCACTTTGTTCCAAAATGAACTGAATGAAGACTTTGGATTTGTCTGAAGATGTAGACTTAGTATTCACGACGAATGGTATGTTGACTTCAGGTGATGTATGGAACACTTTTTCCTGCCTCTTCTGTAAAGGAAGACATAAGGTAAAAGGTAATGCCATTTTTGTGAAATATTGCAATCCTCCACCACATGACCTTATGTACAATTAGGAAGCAGAGGTTTAAGGAAAGTGAAATTTGGCCTATTTTCATTGATGATTTTTATTCTTTCTACAGGGAAAATTTCATGAAACTTGGCACATATCTTCAGGACGTCACTAACCAACAGGGGCGTATGCCAAATTAGGTATCCCATACTCCTAGGAGCAATGACAGAGCCCTATACTTGTTTTCTCATTTGCATAATTTGCTAATCTGTTTTGTTCAACGAGGCATAAGACATCGGGATTTCCATGAAACTAAAATCAGACGAACTCCCTGAGAAGAAATTGATAACCAAAGCAAGCACCTGAATTTCAGTACATACAATTTTAAAAAAGAGACTTTTCCAGTCAGAACAGGAAATATTTTATACGGAATGGGGAGGAATCAGTTTGTTTGGAATGGGTTTGGAGGTATGGTCAACTCAATTTTATACCAATGCACTTGCAATGCAGGTTACTCTGAGTGGTCAACTCACCTTGATACCAATGTCCTTGTTGACTGCAATGTATGTTACACTAAGTTGTCAACTCACCTTTATACCAATGTCCTCCTTGTCTGCAATGCAGGATACTTTAAATGGTCAACTCACCTTTATACCAATATCCTTGTCTGCAATGCATGTTACTTTAAATGGTCAACTCACCTTTATACCAATGTCCTTATTGTCTGCAGTGAAGGTTACTTTAAGTGGTCAACTCACCTTTTGTACCAATGTCCTTGTCTGCAATGCATGTTACTTTAAATTGTCAACTCACTTTTATACCAATGTCTTTGTTGTCTGCTATGCAGGTCACTCTAAATGGTCAACTCACCTTTATACCAATGTCCTTGTTGTCTGCAATGCAGGTTACTCTAAGTTCTCCAGAACGCCATGCGATGAAAAACTCCTCTCCGTTGATCGGTGCCAGGTATCCAGGTTTGGGCTGGTTTAGTTTCGAAAAGAGGAAGATATTTGATTATTATAGATCACGCAAATAAAAGCAAGATTAGAAAAGGTTATAAAGGAAAATACGTTGCGATTTCATACACCTTCAGGGTGAGGCAAAATTATGATAGCTAAAACATTTTATTTCGTCAGCTACCAAGAGAAGTTACGTTTTCTCATACATACCGGGAGGGATATGGAAGTTCCTTTACATTTCTGAGAATTTCAGCCTCCAGAATATTGGGTGTATTTATCTGGAAACGTTCTATTCTTTTCCTATAACTGATTTCACAAAGTGAAGATGTAACTCTGCTTATTTTATGAGCTTGGTGTTATTTTTTTTTTTCGAAAGGATGGCAATAAAGTTTAACTTCAGTTTAATCTACGATGTGTTTTATGGAAACAGGATGGTGTGAATAATTAGTTACAATACCTAGTAAGTTCTTTAGGCAAAGGTCTTAATATCTCTCCTCTTCTTTAAAAATATTAATAAAGCTCTCTCCTTTTCTTTTACTCACTAAGTATTGACTCATATACATGCTCTGAAGCTAGTTATAATGTATATTTGATTGTTGTATATGAGAGCAACGGTGACTCGATACACTTTTGAGCTTATGTAAAACATGGTACATTTATGTTTGTTAGACAAAGGGAAAACAAAATGATTAATTGATACACTTGGTATGGCATTCCCTTCTCTTTGCTACCTTTGCTTGCTTGTTATTATCTCTGATACAGAGCCACAATAGATGTTCATCGTTTCTTGGGGTTGATTCAGGAACAAACGGTGTACAGATGACACGTTTGCCAAAGAATGTCCTGGTGAAGAAAGCAATGATCCACCATTCTGAGAAGTGATCGATATAGAGATCAAGGTCTCTCTCTCTTACAACACAACGAGGGTCACCATGTGCAAAAGTAATCAACGAGAAGCTGTGGGAGCCTTTTAAGGGAAACAAACAAACAAACAAACACACAAACGAACAAATAAACAAAACAATCGTTTATAAATCCGCGATATCAGGAACTGGGAATTGTTCCTCGTGGACAAACATAAAAAAACAAGCAAATCACAGGAAACGCAGACGCGAGAGGAGAGCAATTTGCCTTTTATGCGCGCGCGTGTGAGGATTCGTGTGTATGTGTGTGCGTGTTGGACTGAGCTTGCAAATAACACTGATCTAAAGCACATTTTAAAAGCAGTTACACATTTGAGGAGAGGAAAGTCAGTTATGTTTCATTTCGGATTGTAAAAGACATTTTACAAAATGTAGATTATATTAATACTTCCCTATGCCATGCTGGTTACAATTAATAAATGTAAATACATGGAATGATACTGTAACTTGTATACGAGTTTAATATGCTTACTGTCTGTCCTGTAGTACGTTCCAATTGATGCAGTATGGAGTCTCGTGAAAATGGCTGAGTGGGGCATCGTCACTTTGACTGGTGTGCTGAACTTTGCATCGGATGGTGTCATCTCAAGACCAACACAGATGATTGCTTCGTTCTCCTGTAACATATCCAACAGCTGAGGTGGAACTTCAGTTATGGCTCGGACAGTGATGTCTTCAACACCCCATGGCTCACTTGGAGGAAGTTGGACCTCAATCTGATACGTCTCAAGGCGAATCACTCTCTGTTCCACGATTGTTTTAGGATCAGATGAAGAGTGCAAGTCGCGCTGTTGTACATGTTCTTTTACATCTCTGGGTTTCGCCGACTGCTCGTCAAGTTCTTGATCCACCTGTTCGTCTGTCGCTCCACTTTCCTTTCTTGAAGCAAGGCCTTGTTTGTTTGTTTGTTTGTCTTTATTTCAGAATCAATAAAAAAAAACATATACAAAGAATAAATTATAAACAAAGATTATGAATACAGAATATTCAAATCAAAAGATAACAAATCTGAGGAAAGCCCAATATCAGCGATTTTTATTTAACATCACTGTTCTTCCTTGGGGTCCTTCAAAATAACATCACTAAAGTAAAAACTCAAAATAAAAAACAACAACAAAGCAAAAACAGAACAAAACAAAAACAAAACATAACAAAAAGATACACCAAAAAAAAAAACGAAAGGAAATGGTTATGTGCAGGTAATTAACTATCGGAAATCGTATTGACAAAATGATCATTTAGTAGGGTATGGAAGGGTCCTAATGAAGATGAATTCCGTATGTCAGCAGGTAATTTGTTATATAGCGTCAACCGTCTATGGAAAAAATGTTCTTTTACAGTAATTTGACTTAGGTTTAGGGAGGTATAGATTTTGGTTGGAGCGAAATGAATAATTATTCGTTCGAAATTCAATATTTTTAGACAAATATGTAGGGATAAAATTATTTAATATCTTAGAAATCATGATTCAAATATGTTTTCTATAGCGGCAGTCCAGTAAATCCCATGAAAGAGCATCACGAACATGTTGATTTGAAGTATGAGAATAAGGGCTTACTTTCATTATCACCCGACCCGCTCTGTTTTGCAATTTTTGTAAAGGTAAAAGGGAAATTTTAGAAGTGGAACGCCAGACTATGTCACCATAATAAAATTGTGGAAGTATTATAGTTTTGAATATTAAGTTAAGATCTGATTCGTTTATGTAATGGCGTAATCTACCTAGGAAACCAATAGGTTTACCAATTTTCAGACATCGTGATTTAGAAAGGAATAGTATTAGGTAGATTCCCTTGTTCAGGCTTATGCTAGATCTACAAAAATAAAACAAAATAAAATAAAAAATAAAAAAAAAACTTCACCTTAGTAAGGATTATGATTTTTGCTTATAGACCAATCCCACAACGCAAGAGGGCAGCATACCGTTCGACACAGTTCGACATACTGCGGTGGGCGCTCCAACTTTTATAGTACACAAGTCAATAGCGCGTTATGGACATTCGTTCGATATTTTGTGCTATTTTGACCAATATATGCAGATTTCTTTTAATATTTGCAATGAGAACTTATCAGGGAAGTGCAGGTCGCAGCTGTGCAGTGCTCAAATGCCACAAGAATTGGACAAAATTTAAAAATTGCAAGCTAACTGAGTGCGAAATTCACTCGCTTTTGACTCATGAAGACGGTTTGTGTGAGAAGCCGTACTCCCTACACACGTTTCCATAAGCAATGTGAAGGAATTCGTCGCCAGTGGGTAGAAACATCAACAGAAAGGACTTTGAAGTCAAGAAACATTATCATTATGTACTTTGGCGTAAAATGTAACGAGTGAAAACATGACTTTGTAAAGAGGGTAAGATTGAGGGCTCCCGTTCTATGCTACAATCGAACTTTTACGGACAAAACTAAGTTGACAGACCATCGAAAGTACAAAAATACATCATACCTTCATCTGCCAGATATGGCCATTGTCTTACCTCATCTACCCATGTATCCATGCATTATTTTATTGAGCTAGAATAAAGTAAATTGAACAATATCAGGGCATATCTCATATCTTACATTCATTTTGAAGACAGAGCCAATCGCGGTCAGCGCGCTTGCCCACCGCAGCAATGGCGTCGTCGATAGAGGACCAAATACACAAACCGGAGGTGAAATTGGTCTATCAATAGTTTAGTAAAGAATGGGAATTTCATTGTGTCTTATTGACTGTATATGCTTTTAAAAGACCGTGAGATCTTGAAAAGACACTCTGCCATATTGCATCTTTATAATATTAATATATAAGCGGTCTCTTGGTTATTTTCTTCAAATGGAAAGATAGGTGACAAAAATGAAAGAAATAGTCCAAGAGTCACGAAGGTAGTGGTTAAGCTGATCATGTCAGCTTCCCTCTTGTTTGGTTATTACAACTGATCCAGTACTTTGCTAAATTGCAAAATTGAAAAAAATATCTCCAAAAAGAAATTGAAACGAATATTGCATCGCATACAAACTATCACTTGACCTTACCATTATCATTCTGCTGTTGTTTATAACGGAAGTACTGAACTACGTCAAGATGTCCCTGATCTGATGCAAGGGAAAGAGGTGTGCGACCATCATTATCCAGCTTCTTGGGATGTGCTCCTTTGTTGACGAGATATTCAATAACGTCAAGATGACCACTGTATGATGCCTTGTGAAGAGGTGTGCTGTCAACATTATCACCATTATCAAGTTCTGCTCCATTACTGATGAGATACGCAACTGAATCGAGATGACCATTGTATGATGCATTGTGGAGAGGTGAACTTCCATGATTGTCGGGCTTCTCAAGATCTGCTCCTTTACCTGTGAGATACTGAAGTACATCAAGATGACCATTGTACGACGCATAGTGAAGAGGTGTTCTGCCATTACTATCACCCTTCTCAACATCTGCCCCTTTGCTGACAAAATATTGAACTACTTCAAGATGACCACTGTTTGATGCATCGTGGAGAGGTGTTCTGCCAATACTATCACCCTTCTCAACATCTGCTCCTTCGCTATTGAGAAATTGAACTACATCAAGATGACCATTGTAAGACGCATAGTGAAGAGGTGTTCTGCCATTACTATCACCCTTCTCAACATCTACTTCGTCACCAGTGAGATATTGAACTACTTCAAGATGACCATTGTACGACGCATAGTGAAGAGGTCTTCTTCCATCATTATCCGCCTTCTCAAGATCTGCTCCTTCACTAGTGAGAAATTGAACTACATCAAGATGACCATTGTATGATGCCTTGTGAAGAGGTGTTCTGCCATTATTATCGGTCTTCCCAACATCTGCCCCTTCACCAGTGAGATATTGAACTATTTCGAGATGACCACTGTATGATGCATCGTGGAGTGATGTACACCCACCATTATCGGCCTTCTCAAGATCTGCTCCTTCACTAGTGAGAAATTGAACGACATCAAGATGACCATTGTACGACGCATAGTGAAGAGGTGTTCTGCTATTACTATCACCCTTCTCAACATCTGCCCCTTTACTAGTGAGAAATTGAACTACATCAAGATGACCATTGTATGATGCCTTGTGAAGAGGTCTACTTCCATCATCATCGGCCTTCTCAAGATTTGCTCCTTCACTATTGAGATATTGAACTACTTCAAGATGACCATTTAACGACGCATAGTAAAGAGGTGTTCTGCCATTACTATCACCCTTCTCAACATCTCCCCCTTCACCAGTGAGATATTGAACTGTTTCGAGATGACCATTGTACGACGCATAGTGAAGAGGTCTTCTTCCATCATTATCCGCCTTCTCAAGATCTGCTCCTTCACTAGTGAGAAATTGAACTACATCAAGATGACCATTGTATGATGCCTTGTGAAGAGGTGTTCTGCCATTATTATCGGTCTTCCCAACATCTGCCCCTTCACCAGTGAGATATTGAACTATTTCGAGATGACCACTGTATGATGCATCGTGGAGTGATGTACACCCACCATTATCGGCCTTCTCAAGATCTGCTCCTTCACTAGTGAGAAATTGAACGACATCAAGATGACCATTGTACGACGCATAGTGAAGAGGTGTTCTGCTATTACTATCACCCTTCTCAACATCTGCCCCTTTACTAGTGAGAAATTGAACTACATCAAGATGACCATTGTATGATGCCTTGTGAAGAGGTCTACTTCCATCATCATCGGCCTTCTCAAGATTTGCTCCTTCACTATTGAGATATTGAACTACTTCAAGATGACCATTTAACGACGCATAGTAAAGAGGTGTTCTGCCATTACTATCACCCTTCTCAACATCTCCCCCTTCACCAGTGAGATATTGAACTGTTTCGAGATGACCATTGTACGACGCATAGTGAAGAGGTCTTCTTCCATCATTATCCGCCTTCTCAAGATCTGCTCCTTCACTAGTGAGAAATTGAACTACATCAAGATGACCATTGTACAACGCATAGTGAAGAGGTGTTCTGCCATTACTATCACCCTTCTCAACATCTGCCCCTTTGGTGACAAAATATTGAACTACTTCAAGATGACCATTGTATGATGCCTTGTGAAGAGGTGTTCTGCCATTACTATCTCCCTTTTCAACATCCGCCCCTTTGTTGACAAAATATTGAACTACTTCAAGATGACCACTGTGCAATGCCTCGTGGAGAGGTGTGCTGCCATTACTATCACCCTTCTCAACATCTGCTCCTTCACCAGTGAGATATTGAACTACATCAAGATGACCATTGTATGATGCCTTGTGAAGAGGTGTTCTGCCATTATTATCGGTCTTCCCAACATCTGCCCCTTCACCAGTGAGATATTGAACTATTTCGAGATGACCACTGTATGATGCATCGTGGAGTGATGTACACCCACCATTATCGGCCTTCTCAAGAAGATTTGCTCCTTCACTAGTGAGAAATTGAACGACATCAAGATGACCATTGTACGACGCATAGTGAAGAGGTGTTCTGCTATTACTATCACCCTTCTCAACATCTGCCCCTTTACTAGTGAGAAATTGAACTACATCAAGATGACCATTGTATGATGCCTTGTGAAGAGGTCTACTTCCATCATCATCGGCCTTCTCAAGATTTGCTCCTTCACTATTGAGATATTGAACTACTTCAAGATGACCATTTAACGACGCATAGTAAAGAGGTGTTCTGCCATTATTATCGGTCTTCCCAACATCTGCCCCTTCACCAGTGAGATATTGAACTATTTCGAGATGACCACTGTATGATGCATCGTGGAGTGATGTACACCCACCATTATCGGCCTTCTCAAGATCTGCTCCTTCACCAGTGAGAAATTGAACTACATCAAGATGACCATTGCATGATGCCTTGTGAAGAGGTGTTCTGCCATTACTATCACCCTTCTCAACATCTCCCCCTTCACCAGTGAGATATTGAACTGTTTCGAGATGACCACTGTATGATGCATCGTGGATTGATGTACACCCACCATTATCACCCTTCTCAACATCTGCTCCTTCACTAGTGAGAAATTGAACTATTTCAAGATGACCGCTGTATGATGCATCGTGGATTGATGTACACCCACCATTATCACCCTTCTCAACATCTGCTCCTTCACTAGTGAGAAATTGAACTACATCAAGATGACCATTGTAAGACGCATAGTGAAGAGGTGTTCTGCCATTACTATCACCCATCTCAACATCTGCTCCGTCACTAGTGAGAAATTGAATGACATCAAGATGACCATTGTACGACGCATGGTGAAGAGGTGTTCTGCTATTACTATCACCCTTCTCAACATCTGCCCCTTTACTAGTGAGAAATTGAACTACATCAAGATGACCATTGTATGATGCCTTGTGAAGAGGTCTACTTCCATCATTATCGGCCTTCTCAAGATCTGCTCCTCTACATGTGAGATATTGAACTACTTCAAGATGACCATTGTATGATGCCTTGTGAAGAGGTGTACTTCCATTATTATCGGCCTTCTTAAGATCTGCCCCTTCACCAGTGAGAAATTGAACTATTTCAAGATGACCATTGTATGATGCATCGTGAAGGCGTGTACTGCAATCATTATCGGCCTTCTCAGGATCTGCTCCTTTACCAGTGAGAAATTGAACTATTTCAAGATGACCGCTGTATGATGCATCGTGGAGGGGTGTACACCCATCATTATCGGCCTTCTCAAGATCTGCTCCTTCACTAGTGAGAAATTGAACTATTTCAAGATGACCGCTGTATGATGCATCGTGGAGTGGTGTACACCCATCATTATCGGCCTTCTCAAGATCTGCTCCTTCACTAGTGAGAAATTGAACTACATCAAGATGACCATTGTATGATGCCTTGTGAAGAGGTGTTCTGCCAATACTATCACCGTGCTCAACAAATGCCCCCTTGCTGATGAAATATTTAACTATTTCAAGATGGCCACTGTATGATGCCTTGTGAAGAGGTGTATTTCCATTCTTGTCGGCTTTCTCAAGATCTGCTTCTTCACCAGTGAGATATTGCACTACTTCAAAATGACCATTGTATGATGCCAAATGGAGAGGTGTTCTGCCAATAATATCACCCTTCTCAACATCTGCCCCTTCACCAGTGAGATATTGAACTATTTCGAGATGACCACTGTATGATGCATCGTGGAGTGATGTACACCCACCATTATCGGTCTTCTCAAGATCTGCTCCTTCACCAGTGAGAAATTGAACTACATCAAGATGACCATTGCACGACGCATAGTGAAGAGGTGTTCTGCTATTACTATCACCCTTCTCAACATCTGCCCCTTTACTAGTGAGAAATTGAACTACATCAAGATGACCATTGTATGATGCCTTGTGAAGAGGTCTACTTCCATCATCATCGGCCTTCTCAAGATTTGCTCCTTCACTATTGAGATATTGAACTACTTCAAGATTACCATTTAACGACGCATAGTGAAGAGGTGTTCTGCCATTACTATCACCCTTCTCAACATCTGCCCCTTCACCAGTGAGATATTGAACTATTTCAAGATGATCCTTGTGTGATGCATTATGAAGAGGTGTTCTACTATTATCATCTGGCTTCTCCATATCTGCTCCTCTACCTGTGAGATATTTAACTACTGCAAGATGACCATTGTATGATGCCTTGTGAAGAGGTGTACTTCCATCATTATCGGCCTTCTCAAGATCTGCTCCTCTACATGTGAGATATTGAACTACTTCAAGATGACCATTGTATGATGCCTTGTGAAGAGGTGTTCTGCCATTACTATCTCCCTTTTCAACATCCGCCCCTTTGTTGACAAAATATTGAACTACTTCAAGATGACCACTGTGTGATGCATCGTGGAGAGGTGTGCTGCCAATACTATCACCCTTTTCAACATCTGCTCCTTCACCAGTGAGATATTGAACTACATCAAGATGACCATTGTATGATGCCTTGTGAAGAGGTGTTCTGCCATTATTATCGGTCTTCCCAACATCTGCCCCTTCACCAGTGAGATATTGAACTATTTCGAGATGACCACTGTATGATGCATCGTGGAGTGATGTACAACCACCATTATCGGCCTTCTCAAGATCTGCTCCTTCACTAGTGAGATATTGAACTATTTCAAGATGACCCTTGTGTGATGCATTATGAAGAGGTGTCCTACTATTATCATCTGGCTTCTCCATATCTGCTCCTCTACCTGTGAGATATTTAACTACTGCAAGATGACCATTGTATGATGCCTTGTGAAGAGGTGTACTTCCATCATTATCGGCCTTCTCAAGATCTGCTCCTTCACCAGCGAGATATTGAACTACATCAAGATGACCATTGTACGAAGCATAGTAAAGCGGTGTTTTGCCATTACTGTCACTCTGCTCAACATCTGCTCCTTTGCTGACAAAATATTGAACTACTTCAAGATGACCACTGCATGATGCATCGTGGAGGGGTGTACTACCATCATTAGCGGCCTTCTTAAGATCTGCTCCTTCAGTAGTAAGAAATTGAACTACATCAAGATGACCATTGTATGATGCCTTGTGAAGAGGTGTTCTGCCAATACTATCACCGTGCTCAACAAATGCCCCTTTGCTGATGAAATATTTAACTATTTCAAGATGGCCACTGTATGATGCCTTGTGAAGAGGTGTATTTCCATTCTTATCGGCTTTCTCAAGGTCTGCTTCTTCACCAGTGAGATATTGCACTACTTCAAAATGACCATTGTATGATGCCAAATGGAGAGGTGTTCTGCCAATAATATCACCCTTCTCAACATCTGCCCCCTTGCTGATGAAATATTTAACTACTTTAAGATGGCCACTGTATGATGACTTGTGAAGAGGTGTACATCCATGATTATCGGCCTTCTTAAGATCTGCTCCTGCACCAGTGAGATATTTAACTACTGCAAGATGACCATTGTATGATGCCTTGTGAAGAGGTGTACTTCTATCATTATCGGCCTTCTCAAGATCTGCTCCTTCACTAGTGAGATATTGAACTACATCAAGATGACCATTGTACGACGCATAGTGAAGAGGTGTTCTGCCATTACTATCACCCTTCTCAACATCTGCCCCTTTGGTGACAAAATATTGAACTACTTTGATATGACCTTTGAATGATGACTCGTGGAGGGGTGTACTTCCATTATTATCGGTCTTCTTAAAATCTGCTCCTTCACCAGTGAGATATTGAGCTATTTCAAGATGACCCTTGTGTGATGCCTTGTGGAGAGGTGTATTCATATCATTATCGCCCTTCTTAATATCTGCTCCTTCACTAGTGAGAAATTGAACTACTTCAAGATGACCATTTTGTGATGCCATGTGAAGAGGAGTTCTTCCATTTTTATTGGTCTTATCAAGTTCTGCTCCTTTACTATTGAAATATTCAACTGCATCGAGATGACCATTGAATGATGCCTTGTGGAGGGGTGTATTTCCACCATTGTCGGCCTTCTTAATATCTGCTCCTTCACCAGTGAGATATTGAATTACTTCAAGATGACCAGTGTATGATGCCATGTGAAGAGATGTACTTCCATTATCATCAGCCTTCTCCATATCTGCTCCTTCACCAGTGAGATATTGGACCACCCCAAGATGACCATTGAATGATGCCTTGTGAAGAGGTGTTCGGCCAATACTATCACCCATCTCAACATCTGCTCCTTTACTGATAAGATATTTAACTACTTTAAGATGACCATTGTATGATGCCGTGTTGAGAGGTGTATTCATATCATTATCGCCCTTCTTAATATCTGCTCCTTCACTAGTGAGAAATTGAACTACTTCAAGATGACCATTTGTGATGCCATGTGAAGAGGAGTTCTTCCATTTTTATTGGCGTTATCAAAGTCTGCCCCCTTGCTGATGAAATATTTAACTACTTTAAGATGGCCACTGTATGATGACTTGTGAAGAGGTGTAATGCCATTATTATCAGCCTTCTCAAGATCTGCTCCTTCACTAGTGAGAAATTGAACTACATCAAGATGACCATTGAATGACGCCCCGTGAAGAAGTGTATTTCCATTATTATCAGCCTTCTCAAGATCTGCTCCTTCACTAATGAGATATTGAATTACTTCAAGATGACCAGTGTATGATGCCATGTGAAGAGATGTACTTCCATTATCATCAGCCTTCTCCATATCTGCTCCTTCACTAGTGAGATATTGGACCACCCCAAGATGACCATTGTATGATGCCTTGTGAAGAGGTGTCCTACCCTTATTATCGGCCTTCTCAAGAACTGTTCTTTCAACTGTGAGATATTTAACTACTTCAAGATGGCCATTCCTTGATGCCATGTGTAGAGATGTGTTGCCGCTGTCATCTCTCTTCCCAACCTCGGCTCCTTTACTAATGAGAATCTGAACAACATCAAGATGTCCATTACTGGAAGCAAAGTGAAGTGGTGTACATCCATTATCATCAACATTCTCGAGATCAACTCCCCTACTTATCAGATATTGAACTGTGCGAAGGTCTCCATAGAATGATGCATTTTGAAGAGGTGTCCATTTGTCATCTTCACGCTTCCTAAATACTGCTTCTTTTCTAAACAACAACTGAGCCACATCAAAATGACTTGGATCCATGTTAACGATCCTATTGATTGAGGCCTATACGCACATTTTGGAATGCAATGCCCTTTCAAATTTTTTTTTACGTTTTGGACGCTACCTATATGTTGTTCATCTCATATGAAACTCACTACAATAATTGTGATATTATTTGGATATTATATAGTTCATAATTATCCACAACGCCACCTCCTCAGGGCGCTCCGATCTTGCCCACTTGTCTACTGGTCTACAAATTTCGCTGCACACACCATGCAAATGAATCCTTCCTACCACTATCCCTTTAGTGGCGCATGCAGATTTATTTCAACACAAGAAACATTAGACGTAGTACAACGACGCAGTAAAATGACGGGGTTCAAAACTTCAAATCCACAACCTTTCATGTGCAGTCAAGTGCTATTTGTTTTCTTCTTATCTATCCCTCTTTCAGTTTATCGTTCAGTGCTGTAAGGTCCAATCGAAATATTCCAATGTTGGTTGCTCTCTTACTTCGAAGCATACGTGCAATCTCCTTGATCAACTGGGAAAGGGAAAGGTATTAAAAAGATAATCTCATATATATATATATATATATATATATATATCATATATATCATTTCCACAAAATCAGATAAATTCTATGAGTCATATCACACTCTTTATTATCGCGAAAAAATGACGATTGCTACTTCGTCTGAAAGACTTTAGATAACCGTAATATCTGATCGGGGTTGCGGTCATGCGTGTAACGTCATGCGATTGCAGTGATTTTCAGTGGTTTTTTTTTTCTTCTTCTTCTTTCTTTTTGCATTCTATACCGTGATTTTGTAAACAGCTGCGTTTCTAAGGGGGCAAAGGGGCATGTCCCCCGGACGCCCTTAGAGAGCCGCGCTCAAAAGCTGGGGAAGGGGAGGAAATGGGTAAAAAAAATTAACCACTATTGCCCCAATATTCAGAGTAAAGAACAAGAGCAATGGTGTTTTTTGACTGCTACTAACATTTGTATTGAACTTCGTCGTTTTGCTCCCTCGCAGTGAAGTTTCTGTGAATATCTCCATTACCATAAAACCCCAAAATTTTCACATTTTATGATTAAGAATTCGTTTCCTGTGTCCTGGATCTCTGCTATAATTTGCATCCATAACAGAAACATTAGGGAGCTTTAGATACGCAACGCAGGTCAGACGACGCGGAATCTTGCCCAAAATGCTGTTGTGCGTATGCGCGAGACAGCTCTTTTCCAATCCATCCTGCGTCGTCTGTTTTACACGACGGTTCTGGGGCCAGTTACCGTCCTCCCCAATACGCGACGCGAGACCTTTATTGACCCTTTTTTATGACGTAACAATGGTTCATATTTGAGCGCGCGCGTTTTGTTTGATTAACTGCGTCCTCCCCAAATCTAAAGCCTCTTTGCAACGCAACGGGAGGAAAGAGGAGAACGTAAGTCAACTCAGCAAAATTCCGCGTCGTTTGAGCTGCGTCATGTATCTGAAGCTCCCTATTAATTGCTAGACTAATACCGCTTTCACACCAAGGTACGGTCGTTGGGTATGGTCGCAGGGACCGTACACAGCGACCGATGAAACCATGGTGTGAAAGCATTTCATCGTACTCAGCGACCGATCGTTTCCGGCCAAAACGATCGGTCGCTGTGTCCGACCTAATAGGTACTTCAGCGACCGATCGAAATGCAATGACCCCCCCCCCCCCATACATGCCCACGCGCTATCTCTACTTCCGCTTCCTGCTAGGTCAGCTATACTGCGACCCATTGCTCAGGGCCTGACCAAATTTTGACGGCGGTGTGAAAGCACGTCCGATCGGTCGGTGGGTACGGTCTCTGCGACCGTACCCAGCGACCGTACCTTGGTGTGAAAGCGGTATAAATTTCTTCGAATATATTTCATCAGAACCTTTGTCACTTTTGATCCCCGAATGTAGGAGGAAATGAATAGGCTAAGTAGTTTCGGAAAGAAACTCTGATGCTAGGTTGCCGTTTAAGTGAATTATAGGCTTTAGTATGATGGCCCTGAAGTACACTCGACAACAGGTGTCATGGGCGACGTGAATTTCACATCCCAGGTCCTGAACTTTGCATCCGAGGTCATGAAATTCATGACCCGTGGCGCAAACTTTGCATCCCAAGTCGTGAAATTCACAACCCGCGGTGCGAAATTCAGGACTGTGACGCAAAGTTCGCGCCACGGGTCCTGAATTTCGCACCGCGAGTCGTGAATTTCGCGACTTGGGATTCAAAGTTCAGGACCTGGGATGCAAAATTTACGTCGCACATGACCTGGGGGGCGTTTCATGAAACAATTAGTCGGTGGTTTTCACCGACTAATTTCAGTTTTCACCGACTAATTTCATTTTCACCGACAATTTTACTGTCACCGACTATTTTCCATTTCATGAAAATTAGTCGGTGGAAAACACCGACTAATTTCCCAAAGAGCACCGACTAATTTCAATAAAGTTGTCGGTGCTCTTGTACCTCCCGACAAACCCAATTTTCACCGACTAATCCAATTTGGGAGCCTTAGCAACCACAAAAATGGCAGCACTGTTGAACATCCTTGGGGGTGCTGCCCTCCGAAGGGAGCACGTTTTCCGCGATAGGAGCAATCCGATAGATTTGTATGATGACATGGAAATGTTTAAGAAATATAGATTTAATTGCCAGGGAGTTCAATTCATTATCGACACTTTTAATGAATCCCTGTGCAACCTACAACAAAACTTAAAACAGAAGTTAAAACAGAGATAAAACATTGTTCAGAATCCCGATTTGCTAAAACAGACTTAAAACAGAGTTAACCCATTCGTGACAGAGGGCTACATTTTGTGGTTTGGCCTAATATCTTTTGATGTAAAGCCCTAAATTCTAAAAATCATACCAAATACACGAGCAGAAAGAGCAAAAAATTCTACACAAACTGTGCCCATTTTGGTTGTGTCAATATTTGTTGTTTGATGCTGACATTTTTTTAAAGGAAAATAAGCATTAAAATCCTTAAATTGGCAATTGATAGGTTTAAAATCACTGTTTTCCCCTGCAAATTGGCAACTCTTGACTTCTCATCATAATTTCAGTCAATTCATATTCATTTCAGATACATGACGTTTTATAAGAAAAATGTAGCAATAAAATAGGAATGTTGGTGTTGCCAATTTGAAGAATAAAAGCTGATCAAATTAGGCTTTAAATAATTCCTGTCACGAATGGGTTAAAACAGTCTCAGAATACCACCCCAGGATATTTTTGACCCCTCAGCTGTGACCCAGTTTCAACTGGGTACCCACTTTTACATAAAAATGACGTCAAAGTGGGTACCTTGTCGCACAATTCTAGCAAAATGCGCGCAAACTATAATACATATTGTACAGTCTAGCGCGAAACTGGGTACCCACTTTTACGTCATACCTCATACTCAATTTTTTTGGTCAACTCTTGACTTTTTAAGAGAAAATTAGTCAAAATGCATTGATTTCGATTGTAAATCATCAAATTTTTAATGTTATTCTTCTTAGAATTCTATTCTCCCTTTTATTTGATAAGAATAAACAATATCTCAACTATGAAGTGTTTACAGATTCCAAACGCCCCCTTTTTGACTGGTCACACACGTGACTGAGCCAATTTTCACCTGTGAAAGAACAGAATGTTCTTTCATTTATGGAAAATTGCTTTAAAATTGTTTAGAACAATCCCCATCACACAGCGATGAAAAGTGGAAACTTACACTCCCAGGGAAATCCAAGAAAAATATTTCTGAATGCCAAAAAGTAAAATTTTTGTGCGAAGTCACACACGTGACTGACCATGACCGACCTGATTTCACTTCTGAAAGTGAAATGATGTACGCACTTTTAAAGTAATTCTGTTGGGGATAATACAGTTATTCAAAATTCTAAAATGGGAGACTTCTGCTACAAGATAAATACTGACAAATTAGTTTTGAACCTGCTATTTTGCAGGAATTTGGTCACACAAGTGATGGAGAATGGCCCTTTCTGGATAAAGATGTGCATGATATTATATCATCAACTTTTAGAAGGTTGAGTTTTCATATTCAAGGCATATCAACACAAATCAAGTGAAAATATTGTGCATAGAAATATTACTGGTGACAGGTATTTCTGATTACAGGTGTGAGAAAAAACAAATGTAAAGATTGAAAAATATAGTTGGAAATGATGAAGGAAATTACGGTTCATTCTGAAATGTTGCGATCTTTTTGACTGCATCAAGTATCTCCTTCATCACTTGCAACTTTTCTTTTTCAACCTCGAGTCTTTGCTTTTTTATTTCAAGTTTCTCCCTCTCAATCTCCAACAGCTCCAGCTGTCCATCAACTGTGCGCTTCCTTTTTGTCCTTGTGGTTGCTGTTGCTGCTCCCATTTCTGTTGCTTCTGATGTTGTCCAGGTTGCTGCTGAGGTTGTTGGTGTTGCTGTTGTTGCTGCTGCAGGTGCTGCTGTTGTTACTGTTGTTGATGCTGCTGTTGCTGCTGTTGTTGCTGCTGTTGTTGCTGCTGCTGTTGCTGCTGTTGTTGCTGCTGTTGTTGCTGCTGTTGTTGCTGCTGCTGTTCCTGCTGTTGTTGTTGCTGCTGTTGTTGTTGCTGCTGCTGTTCCTGCTGTTGTTGCTGCTGCTGATGTTCTTCATGTTGTGACTGAATTAACTGCAAATGGAATTCATATTTATATTGCAAACATCTTACTGATAAAAGAAGAACATGATATAAATTGTTATGTATAATGTTAATGATGCTAGTTGTATAATTGATGTTATTATCATTTCCACTTTCATTATCATTGTTGATCATTGATTTTGGACTCATTATCTTATTCTGCATCACCGTGCATATTCATTAAAAACATATCTATATATATATTTACCATCAATTAGAAATTTGTGAACTGTGTCTTTTGCAAGTCTTATAGAGTTCCTTACTTTAAAAATGAAGCCAAATATACAAGTCAGGTAAATGCAAAGTTAACTTTATTGGTCCAAAAAATGCTTATTCAATATAGGCCTATCTGCTCTTACAGTGAAATGCTAATATCATTCTTTGCCTCACGTCATTAGTTGACCTCAGCAAATCTATCTTGACTCTAGTATAATAGGATGAGAATCTCATTTTTAAAAAAACACTAAATCTGTTAAGTAATCAAGTAGAATTTAAGTTAAATACAAATGTGTTTCAAATTTAGGAGTATGCTTGCTAAATTTCCGAGATTAGTGATGAAAAATCATCTTCTTTTAGAAGGTAATATTGCTTTAATAGATATAGAAGCTCTTTAAAATATTACAAAGTAGGTGAAGATTCCAAATGCATGTGTCTCCTTTCCATGTTTTTAACAGAACATTTCATTTAACTACTGCTTTACATTGCTTGACCATAAAGTTATATATAAATTTATTATAAAATTAGCAAAAATGATATCTAATGATCAGAAATTTGAAAAAGAAAAGTAATAACCGGTTTCAGTTCTTTACACAATTTTCAATGTCTGTGTGGCGATTGATCATGTCACACAATGAAGGGGGGGGGGGGGGGGGGGGGGAGTATAGTCAAGGTGGAAAGTCTGGAAATTTATAACAAAGAATGTTTAACTCACCAGAGATATCACATTACCAGCTTCCTTATCAGGACCGGAGAAGCCTTCTATGCCAGGAGCTGGGAGCGCTTCCAAGACAAGTTCATGTCTCTCATGGAACTTTGGCCGGGGCCCACCACCTCATGAAATAAATAATATTAAAATTGCTTTCGTCAATCTTTCACACAATTACCATTTCTAAAATAGGTATATCATACAAAAAAATGCATCATATTACCACTGTTTATTTATATATATATATTTTTTTTCATTCCTTTATTATGGGGGGGGGGGGGGCGGGGGGTGTGGGTTTTAAGTTTACAATATTGTGATTAAAACATATGATATGTTTTATATATAACATACACACACAAACACAAATATAATAAAGAGGTAGAGAGAGAAATGAAATGTGTGTATGCAGGGAATGTTAAATTCAAACTTAAAGGCAATGAAACACTGCAGGGAAGAAAATAGAAATCATGTGGTTCATTGCACACTGATGCATTAACACATTCATACTTATAATATAAGTATAATTATTATACATTAACTCATTGCAAGGTTGCTGCGTTGACTGTCCAATGTAAAAGAATGAGTGATGCATTCTCAAACTGTAACATTATACAGTTTCTTTTTCCTGGGAAATTATTCTCTTGACAGTAATATTTTTCTTATATTTATATGAGAAATAACTTAAAGTTATAATAGTGGATTTCTCTGATCGTGCATGAAATACAATGTCTTAGTTTACCCTTACATATCTCGATATCCACTAGTGCAACCCACCATTCAAAGACCTTTCAACCGTAAGTAATATGATGGCATTAATTTTCACCTGTGGCTGTCCGCTGGTCACGGTACTTTTTGGCCCTCGAGACCATCTTCTGCCACAGGTCTTGAAGGTGGGCCCCAGCAGTCTTTTTTCCATGGGAGAGGGGTAGGCGGTAGGCCCTGGCTTCCCAATTCCTGGGCCCCCCTCTCCCACACTCCTACCAGTCTTCCTTTCGTCTGTAATTGGAAACAATCACTTCTATGTAAATGTTATCAAGTTTTACACATTGAGTCAGCAGAAATGTTACACCAACACAAATGTTGGATTGCCAATTTTTGAAAAGACTAATTTATTTTACTGTTTTTTGGTAACATTTTCGGTTTCATTCTGCTGTTACAATCAAGTGTCGAAAGAGAGTCGAAACCCATTTAACCGAAGACATATGATTACTTGCTAAAGCAGTCACACTTTTTCATTTTTGAATGCTTACTCTATCAAAACATACTTTAATAGCATTTCATCACTATGATATCTTTGAAACTAAAATACAAAGGTTTAATTTTTCTTCTAACTCACCATACAGTGGAAACTTTGTATAAAGAGATCTGATGCAACAATATTCCTGTTATAATAAGGTAATTTCCTTGTCCTAGCTCCTTATAATCTGCTGTTTTTTAACCCTGATATAACAAGATTCCTGCTGTAATAAGGTAATTATGATGATCCCAAGGACCTCGTTATCCTGAGTTTCCACTGTAGTTATTACTTTTTTTCAATGACTTAGGGCTAAGGTCCCAAGTAACTCTTAAAAAGATTAAAGAAATGATGAATTCATGACTGCGCGAAATTGATTTGTAGACCACCGATGTTCCTCGATCTGAAACTTATCACATAATTATGCTCGGATTATGTTCAAGAGCTTTTACACATATATGGTGATAGTGACCTGTCACCCTGACATTTTGATCTCATGATAACAAAATATCATAAGATTTCCAGCTACCTTTATTGGACCTCAAATACGAAATACAATGCTGGGGTGTGCATTTAAAATTTTAAAGTGTATTGATTTAAAATTTCACTCTTGATTTCTTACTATGAAATGACTACTCACTTTAGATGTATTTAAATTTAAGTATATAAATATTGATGTTAAAGATTTAACTCCCATCCTAAGGTATGGCTTTTATATGAATTGGATAAATACTCACATTTGGTTTATCCGCAGTGGGATAAAGTTCTGCATAATGTGTCCTGACATAACTTGCCAGCATCTCGATAACTGAAAATTTGTATGATGTTCTTCCTACTTCCTGTGCAAAAATAACAAAAACAAAACAAAACAAAAACAAAAATAATTTGAAAATAATATGTCAACCAATTCTTTGAATAATGTTTAATTCATGACCAGCGGAAGCAGGAGCCTGCTAATAGATAAGAAAAGAAAATGGGATTGAAAGCAAAAATTAAGAGCAAGAAGAGGGGGAAAAGAAAGAACATTGACAGATTGTAAGCACATGCTCGCATCTTAGGCCAACTATATGCGCCAGATATATTACTGATTAACAATGTCAAAAGACAACATTGTTTCACATCTTTGGTCGTTATCTCATGTTTAAAGACATTGGTTAACATTGTTCTAATTTTTAAAAATCTCGTTTTTTAATTGAAAGTAGGATAAACATAAGGGTTATAGTGTAAAAATACCAGTCTGAAAGTTTCAAAGTATAATATCCACAGGAAGTACTTTTAAATATCAAAAATGTGAACAAATGTTTGAAAAATATACGAGGGTCGGTTGCACAGAATGAGGAGTGGGCATGCTCATATGACTAATATTACCGTACTGTTTTTATTTACTATTGGCGTATCACGAAGCGGGAGGCACATAACGGCATTTTCAAATTCAAGCAAAGCAGTCCCTCCTTAGTGATTGTCTCATGAGACAAAGGATAATAAAATCGCCGTTTGCGTTTAACTTACACTTTTTCATTCCAAATTATGGTTAGTTTCAGGGATTTTGAGTACAAATACAAGTACTCATACAAATGTTTCATCTTTGTTTGAGAAATTTTTAAATCAGCTGATCACAAAATTAGCCAATGCCTTTAACCATTCTTCAATCCACTCATCCTATGTACTCGATCAATAAATTAACTTCATCCTGCAAAAGTGACAAGTCTGTAGTGAAACTAAATAGCATGCTTTTGTGTGTGTTACTCGACGGCACGACGGCATGCTGTAGACCTACGAGTCCAATAAGCGTCAGTTTTCTTCTTAAATTTCACCATTTTCAGTTCATTCATCAGATATGAAGCAGAAAGGGTAAGATTGAGAGCCTCAGGAACATTGCTGGTAAGTAAAATCAAAACTTTCCTTCTCTATAGAAGATCTAAGTCAACATATTTTGCGTTCGCGTCAAAACACATCAAAACCTAAATTGAGATACCAAAGACTTTTCAATTGTTAATATTGAAAGATATAGCTATAAGTTAACTAAGCTGTTGTCGTGTACAATGAATCCCATTGAAGCACTTCCCATAGTTCTATGTAGGCAATCATACTAAGCTCGCAATAATTGTGAGTGTATGTAGACCTATCGTTAGGCCTAATGTGATAATTAATAGTGCTTTGTGAGTATAGACTCGGACTCGAGTCCAATTTATGATGACTCGGACTCAAGCCCAGTTTTTCTCACTTGGACTCAGACTCGGTCCCAGAAATCATGACTCGTGACTCGGCGAGTCCAAGCAGTAGCGGCCGTGCCGTGATGCGCCTTTTCTGAAGTATTGACATTGAAACATCTTTGTTTGTATTTTGTTGCTTGATGAATTGCTAGATGAAATGAAATACGTATAGGCCTACTGTAATGTACTCTACTACTCATTATTCAGTGTGTTTTACATTCAGCGACCTACCCGGGAGGATGTGTCATATTGAAGCCTGTACATCATCCGCATAAACAAAAACGTAGAAAAAGGGTCATTTTTCAGCACTGAACAGGGAACCCGGAGATCCAGTTAAAGGTATCGAAACAGGTAAAATTAGAAAAAAAAGGGTATAGAAATCAGGAAAATCCGGTAAAATGTTACTTAATTAGGAGATAGTGATGCAATCCTTGCATTTTATACCCGTTAAGGGTATAAAAATTGGAGATGTAATACATTATTTTTGTCCTACTTTAATCCCTGTTTAGGGTGCTTTTCAGAAAGTGATAGGCAGATGATGTACAGGCCTCAATGAGGCATATCCCCCCCCCCGGGGGGCGGCTTACTAGTGTTGCACTAGCTGTGAGCTGAGCATGCATAATTTATGCTCGCTAGCATACAGCAGCTACCTCGCAGCAGCATCACTGATTGGTAGCCTATGCATGAGCTGTGCTGCTTTCTATATCAGTTGCAAAACTTACAAAAATTGCACGTGCATAATTATATATGACCTTGGTTGGTCGACCACTCGTCCTCTGGGTAGGGGGGTTGGGCGTACCTGAGGTTGGACCGCTCGCCCCTACTGAGCTGAGGGCATTTAGTTCCATGTAACTCTATGACAGAAGGTATCTGAAGTAGTGGTTATCTATTTTCAGAGAGGGAATTACAGTGATCATTCTTTATAAGGAGGTCCTTGGGACCATGAAAAATGCCTCGTTATATCAGGATTGAAAAAAAAAATAGGCCTATCCAAGAAATATACAGAGTAGGAACCAGCAAAATTATCTTGTCATAACAGTGTTTTGTTATATTTGAACTCTCTATTATGAGGTTCCACTGTAGATGTAATTTGGGAAAGACTTCCTTTTGCGACAATTTGACAGCCATCCAAATTTGCTAACAGACATGAACAGTATAAAGCACACATTGCATATTGGGTAGCTGTCGCAAAAGGAAGTCTTGCCGCACTTTGTTTTCATGTTTAGGAAGATGTCCAATGTAGCCTAGGCTAGATCTAGACCTAATGAGTAATGTGAACTTAACTTGTGACTCAGACTTGATTTTTTTTTTTTGGGGGGGGGGGGGACACGGACTCGTGGACTCAGACTCGGAATCTGAGGTGATGACTTGGACTCAGACTCGGACACAGCACTGATAATTAATCATGTTAATGCTAAGTTATGCCATGGCCCATGCCTCCAACAAACTGACATGACTGAAAGAACCACCTCTACCTGGCTCTGGCTCTGCGTTTGGAGTTTGGAATTTTTAAAAAATTACTAAAATAAAGAAGATTGGAACATTTGTGCATTGTAATATTGCCTAAAATAACAATTTCAGAAATACTCCTTTCAAAATTCTTGAAATTGCCGTCATGTACGGCTATAAAACCTGTCCGGACAAAAACTGACCCGAGTACAGACACAGAACCACATATGTGGGACTGGACAAGAATATGCGTTACCGATTGGGGCTGCTGCCTGAAGATCCGCTTCTCGATACATTCTTCGGTATAAAGTTGAAGAACAACGTACCACGAATATTTACAACATTTTTTCTACAGTATTAAACATATTTTGAACGGTTTTACTTACAGTAACTTCCTCCTCCATCGCACCAAGCTCCTTGTTTCCACTCATAATCTTGATCGTCGCGGCGCATAACAATCAAAACAAGCGAAGTGATTTGTGGTCATTTTCAATCGCTCCTCGGTTAGTGGGCGTGGCCTAATTAGTCAGAGAACCTCGTTCAAGATTATTTAAAAATAAAAATCTTCTGACAAGTGTCAGAGCTTATCGGAGAGTTTCATGAAACGCTAATTTTGTCAGCGCTGACTAATTGTCAGCGCTGACAAAATTAGTCAGCGCTGACAATTGTCAGCGGACAAATGTTGATGAAACGCCCCCCTGTTGTCGAGCGTACTTCATCGCCACCATACTTTTGAAATTGCATTTTTGAGGGGTAAAAAGGAAAACAATCTTACAGTCGATTTGCCCCATGCTTACTCTTCTTAAATCAAATAATGACTCATACCAAAGCAGCTAGCGATTCCTAAAAAAAAAAGTCACCTTCTTGCAATTCCGCATGGTTTTTTATTTAGGTAGCAACGAAGGGACCGACGGCTAAGTCCCCTCCGAAAGGATAATGTGAAAACTCTTTTTTTTTCCGCATTGTCTGCCTTGGGCGGCATTAGCCCTAAATACGCCACTCAACATAAAATGTTTCGAGAACAAAATTTTCCAGCCTTTCAAAATAACCGATCAGCCACAAACACAAACAATGACGCAGGACTGTATACACTAGGCACTGGGTGTCATGCTCACACGAGTGGAACCTACGCAATTTTACAATACAAATCTTTTCTACACGGTTAAAATTCGTGTAGTCTGACTTCTTGCCGGCAGTGGGAATAACAACACGAGAAAATGCTCTTTTTTTTTCTTTAGAAGTAGCCCGTTCAAAAGCTTTTACTTGCTTGTTTGTGTAAATTACATGAGGGGGGGGGGGGGGGGGGGGTCCGTCTTTCAACAGTAAAGATATCTCAAGTTAGGAAATTTTTGAGCATGTAGATGATAGTTATTCATACTGCTGCGACAACGCCATAGTCAATTACGCAGGGAAATATAGCTGGTATCAAAGCACACTTGTACAAAGCATGGGAGATGGATAATTAGGAGTGAGCTATAGGGTGTACACAATAGATTTGAAGGCACCTTTGTACCTTCGATATTTGCATTTTTTTTTTACTATTCCTTTTACACTGTGGATATTCATATTGCCTGGAGCCATGATGGCTTTACAAACCGGGAGAAATGCATTTGCAAAAGATAGAAATAGCTAAGGTGACAAGGTTATGTATTGTTCGAAATATTCCAGGGGTGTTTCATAAAGCTGTTCGTAAGTTACGAACGACTTTACGCACGGTTTGTGATACCTTCTTGTGCTACATGTATTGAATTGAATTGAATTGATCAGGTTTATTAAAAATCAACAAAACAAAGCAGCCGTGAGGCTGATACAGTTTGCTTTACAGAGTCACATATCACAAGGTAAAATCAACATTAAAAATAATACGTGATAAAAAAGCATGGAGCTACATACTAATTCAGGTATACAGCAATTATACATGTATGTGAAAATTAACAGTTGAAAAATTAGCATTTGTAGACGATAATTCATATCTAAGGAAAACATGAGAGCCAAAATGAGGAATAATTTTATTATTAATATATAAAATTATTTATATATGTTTAATTAAAGTAATGTAGTTTGGGTGATATCATGAAGTTGAAAAACAGAAAGTTCAATCAGATCTTCTTTCCGGATTATCAGTGAAATGAAATAATAGGAAAGATCAAACCAACGGTCATGGAAAAAATGGAGATAGAGAGAGAGAGAGGGGGGGGGGAGACAGAGAGAGACAGAGAGTTGTAGTAGGGAACAGTAGAGTAATATAGGAATACAAAATTAGAGAGGCTATGTTTTCTAAGCAAGGAACAATGAAATAAAAATTATTTTGGCTCATCTAGGCTAAGAATGAAATGGATATAAATAGATTGTACAATGCAATATTGAAATTGTCTTTAGGATTGCAAATACAAAAAAATTCAATTCAATGAAGTATTAAAACTATCATTAGGATAGCAAATACAAATAAATACAATGAAATATTGAAATTGTCATTAGAATTGCAAATACATATTTAAAAAAAAATATTCACAACATATTGATTGGTTCAGAAGTACATAAATTGCGATTATAATGTTTTTTTTATAATAAAAGAACATAGTGAATCAGGTATCATTGAATTATTATTATTGAGTAAAAATTTGAATAGGCTCTTAAGTATAATGAGGAAGGTCAAATCAAGGTTCGGAAGGAGAGAATGAAAGAGAGAGATAGGGATAGCACAGGGGCGGAAAAGAAGAGAGAAGAGAGGAGAACGGAAAGAGGAGAGCGGAAGGCAAGCTGTGGCATGACAATCATAGTTGCTCATTTAGAAGTCTAACTACAGAGGGGATGGTTGAAGAGCGGTATCTTTCAGTTCTACATCGGGGCAAAGTGATGTGTGCGGAGTTCCTGAGCTTACGGCAAGAAGTTTGGCGACGGGTTGGAGGCAGAAGATCACGATGTCTTGGAGATTTAAACAGTTTCAGTGCAAATGACTCAAGAAGGGCAAGACGGCGGGTAGAAAGACGTTGAAGGTTAAGAAGGGTAAGAGAACTCTCATAGGAATGCTGGTATCCAATGATGATACGGCAAACACGTTTTTGCACTTTCTCCAAACGACAGGCTAACTGTTGAGAGATGGAACTTGACCAGACTGGAGAGGCGTATTCTAGTAGAGGTCGGATATACGTCGAATAGATGAAGAGAAGATCTTCACAGGAAACACCCAAACGGCGTAATCGGCACAAGATATACAGTCGCTTACCGGCACGAGAGATCATATCAGAAACTTGAGAGTTCCATTTCAGATCGGACTGCAATATAACTCCGAGGATCTTCTGAGAGGTGGAAGTGGGGATAGACTTGTTGTCAAGAAACAGGGTTTGCGGAGCTACTTGAACATGCCTGAAAGATACAAGCATCGAAGAACATTTGCTTGGATTAGGTTTCACATCATTCAAATGGCACCAATCTCCAAGATGCGTAAGGGCCTGTTGTAATGAAGAAGAACCGGCATTGGAATGGATATCGAGTAAGCTCATGTCATCAACATATTTCCAGCGATTTGGATAATTCAATAGGGCGTCGTTGACTAACGTAAGGAACAGAAGGGGACCCAACTTGGTACCTTGGGGCACACCGCAGGAAAGAGTTCTCGCATCCGATATGACATGACCAACTTTTACAGACTGGGTGCAGTCGGTTAAGAAACTGCACAATGTAGGGATAATAGAGGCATCGACCCCGTAATCGATAAGTTTGCAAATGACAGTGCCGTGATTCACTCGATCAAAAGCCTTCGAGAAGTCGATCGTGCATAGCGTAGCTGACTGACGAGGCTTGTCGAGACCTTGCAGGATGGCATCTATGAGACTAACAAGATAGTGCGTCGTCGAGCTTCCTGGGATATTACCGAATTGTCGAGGATCGAGATGAGGCGAGAGATCGGACATCAGTCGTCTAGCTAAGAAGGTTTCAAAAACACGAGAAAAGATCGGAGTGATCGAAATCGATCTAAGATCCGAAAACTCGGATACCGGAAACTTCTTCGGGATCGGAGTAATGACCGAAGACTTCCA
The DNA here is from genome assembly GCA_029962745.1 of Echinometra lucunter. Taxonomy (NCBI): domain Eukaryota; kingdom Metazoa; phylum Echinodermata; class Echinoidea; order Camarodonta; family Echinometridae; genus Echinometra; species Echinometra lucunter. The sequence continues at coordinate 1,275,003 of CM057168.1, read as the reverse complement.
GGAAGAGGGATACACACAGGACGTCAGAATCGCGTTAAAGACGTCAGAGAGAGGGCAAGCTAACTCATATGCAAACTCGCGAATTAGTCTTATAGGTAGATCATCAGGATGTGTTGCCTTCTTCGGGTTAAGCTTCTTCAAAAGGGAATAGACCTGATGTCTCTGTATGAGAAGTGGAGAGCGTGCTGGTAGATACGTTGGACATGCAGAATAATCAAGAGGAGGCAGAGAATTGCATATATCAGCGAAGAAATTGTTGATATTATTTGCTTGTTGGCATGTGTTAAGGCCAAAATGAGGAGGAAATGTAGAGTTACTCTTTGCTTTATTCATGCCAACAATGTCACGCAACTGTCGATGCCACTTGGCTGGTTTGATTTTCTTCAAACCTTGAATTTCTGAAGAGTAGTAAACTTTCTTGCGCCTTAGGATTTCACGAGAAACACTCCTTTTCAAAATGCGACTGGCATCTTGGTTGCCCTGGCGGAAGGCCCGTTGACGATCACGAATCATTGACTTGATCTTGTCTGTAATCCAAGGCTTATCTCTAGGCGAGCGTTTGACAGTGACCAGGGGGAAATGCTCGTGGTAAGCGACGGTAAGGACACTCATGAGATTCAGCATCATTTCATCAGAAGAGTCCAGACGATTAACCCAACTGAAGTCGTACGAAGTGATCCAACGCCCAAACGACCTTATACTGGAGTCACGTAGAGGGCGGTATTGTCGTTTGGATGAATTTGCTTTGGGAACATTCATGACAGGCAGAAGTATTACAGTTGAATGGTCAGACTGAGCAATCGGCGCAGTGACTACTGCTTCTTGGAAATGATCACCACAGTCAGTAAAGATCTTATCAAGGATGCGGTCTTGTCGCGTTGGCCGCTGAACTAACTGTTCTAAGTTCAACTGAACTGCAAATTCATCCGTATCCAAATCGTTAAAGTCTCCCAAAATCATCACTGAGGAGTTTAAATGAGTTGATCGGATATGGTCACAGACATACAGAAGATGGTTAATAATATCTTCCTTGAGCGGCGTGCCAGGAGGAGAGTAAACAACGCACGCGAATAAAACAGTGTCTGAGACATACTGCTTAAGTTCCATTTTCAACCAAAGAATTTCAAGGTCATCGCGATTCATTTCATCGGGAGGAATATAAAGGGTTGCATGTAGATCATTCCTCACATACAAGGCCACTCCCCTACCACGTCTATCAGTTCTGTCCTTATGAAATAACTGATAACCTCGGAACTGATTCACAGAAGCTGGATTCATATCAGAAAACCATGTTTCTGTGATAGCTACGACATCAGCACCATGGAATTCAACAGTTGCCAATAATTCATCGAGCTTATTGTTTGTAGATCTTATGTTGGTTAGTAGTACCGAAGGATATCTCTGTTTACATTTTCCCGTTATGTTCTTTGTCAAACAGGAACAAGAGTTCGTAATGTAGGCGTGAGGCGAGGATCCCGTTGTTGACGAGACTTGGATAGAATAACTTGAATAGGGCGTCTTGTTTTTCTGCCCCAGCGGCATCCCCGCTTACGTGCGATTCCCAGTTCATGAATGTTTACAAACACATCTCGAGGTAACTGCACTTTGCGATCGTACACACTGTTACGTAAACCTGTGTAATTCATCATTAGAATAGTGAATGACGTTCGTGTCCGCTCCCATAGTGAACTTGAACAAAAGCAGAAGACCGGCATAAACGAGAAATAGGGCGGCCAGTCCCCTGTACAATCTATGTTGCTGCACACTACATGAATGCGAGCAATGGAAGAATTGCTGATGTTGTATAGTCATGATACAATATAACACTCGATATAACACTCGATAAAAGTCAAGAAACTCTAAAAATTAGACTCACTGTGTTCACTGAAGGTCATAAAAAGTATTGCTCCATGATACAATTCAAGATAAAATCCAGAAGGCTAAAATTGATGAAAATAAAGCACAAAAGCCGAAGAGATCTAAAAAACGGGTCTAGCTGATCAGACAGCGCCCTCTAAAAAAAAAAAGTATTAAAAATGTATTATGAGAAACTGATGAGCACCCAAGGAGGTATCACCAGTCGTTCGTCAAGTCGTTCGTAACTTACGAACAACTTTATGAAACACCCCCCCCCCCCCCCCCCCCCCCCCCCCCCCCCCCCCCCGTTGTGATAGGAGCACTGTGGTTGTTACTGCTGCAAGTGCATTGATCGGTTTTTTTTCTCGGATGTAAATTTTAAAAAATTTTGAAAGTTTAAAAGCCTGTAAAAATATATATAATAAAAATTGCTGAGCTGTCTTATGTTTTATCGTGAAGGGCATCACTGAGGAAGTTCAATTTATTAGAATTCGGTTGTCCTGATCGTCTACTTAAACTAGCATCCACAAAAGAATGAATGTCACGTATGCACAAAAATTGTACACTTAACCGATCATGTTCTGAGACAAATATTCCAGAACACAAAGCCAACAAGAGACATTGATCGTGCCTATCTTAATGTAATTTGGTAAACCAATCCAAAGTGCAGCACCTTGGTATATAAAAAAATAATGCTTCCCCATTTGCGTCATAGTTTGCGATTAAGCCTGCATTTTATGGTCTACTCGTTCTCTAACTATGATAGGATTGGTTTTTTAAAACAAATCTAAGTTATGAATTGGAGTTTGCCTTTTAAAAACAAAATAAACGTCCTGCACTTGGAAAATTCCACCTGTCCTGAATATTAACCGACTTGAGTGTAGAAAAGCTTCTTGTGTCACTGTCTTTACTTGGTGAGAGCCCACTTCACCGAAGGCCCGCGAGGCCGAAAATAGCAAATTGTAATCTATAATATCACACCGCTCTAACCAGTTCCTGGGCCAGAAGGAAGTTTAAGAAGTATTAAAGAGCAGCGGGACCTCCGGAAACGAGGACTAAACATGCTAAAGGAGACATAATTATTTTATATCCGATAGCGTATTATTTGTGATGAAGGAAAAGACAATACGAGAAGAGTCGGCCTCGCGGGCCTTCGGTCTCGCGGGCCTTCGGTCAAGTGGGTGGACCCCCTTTACTTAAGCTCCCACAATCACTCTCAGAGTAATTGTCACATTTCCTTGTATTCTTTAATGATTATATATATCTTAAACATTTTTTGAACAGTTAGTCCGTTCATTATAACAAGAGAGGTAAGAATTAATGCATTGGCAAATTTTTCGTCCCTCTGAAGAAATCTTTATGATCCACCAAATTATTCTTTTCTTGACCCTATTTGTTTATTTTTTAACCTCTTTTTGCGATGCGTTTTTTGATGTTGCATAGCCACAATGCACTCAAGGACTGGAAGGTAATGACCTGCCAAATTTTGTGTTGTTCAAGTTTAAAACATATATGTTTTTGAAGTTAAGCCGAACTTTGGAAATTATAACGAACTCCGGAGGGCGGGGGGCATTTGGCAGAGTGCCAACAAACTTTTCTAAGCACACAAACAATGCCTCTTTTAATCCATTAAAAAAGGCTCCTTTTAAAACCTGATTGGTTCTCCGTCTTCTTCTTAAAATGAACCATTTTCTTCATGAATAAAATTTAGTCTCTTGCCTGCTAATAATTTTCCCTCTCCCCTTCAGATAAGATGCCGCTTTAAAACTATACGTGCCCCCTTTTAGCATAAGCGTCTTTTCCCTTCGTGGCCTTCAGCAAAAATACTGAAAATTCTGAGTAACCAGAGCAATATCCTACAACTGCAAAGATAAAACACAATGCCCAAAACGCTCCGTAAATGTGTGTTGAATATAATATAGGTTTTCCCGCCCAATTTCATCAGAGTTGCATTCGAAGTCATGAATAGAGTTCGAACGATTTCTACTCTCTGCTCAGTCTCAAGGTTCATTTCCAGTCTTTAAAGTGATTACACAATGGTAAAACAATTTTTGATATATGATTGGGAATAGAATTCTAAGAAGAATAACATTAAAAGTTTGATGATTTTCAATCGAAATCAATGCATTTTTGGCTAATTTTCTCATAAAAAGTCAAGAGTTGACCTAAGAATTTGAGTATGAGGTATGACGTCAAAGTGGGTACCCAGCTTCGCGCATTGCAGTTGTACTGCGCGCTAGACTGTACAATATGCATCATACCTTGCGCGCATTTTGCTAGAATTGCGCGATATGGTACCCATTTTGACGTCATTTTGACGTCAAAGTGGGTACCCAGTTGAAACTGGGTCACAGCTGAGGGGTCAAAAATATCCTGAAATCTTACCACATTTGGGGGTTTCCTTGGCAACACGACTTTTAAGAAAACTTTAGGCAGATGATTTTCTGCTAATGAAATCATGCTCTTTTAAATGAACTAACATTGTTTCAGCATTGGGTACAGTGGCGTAACAGCCGGGGGGGCAGGGGGGGCAGAGTGCCCCCCCTGAAGGATTTCAGCGGGAAAATCCACCAAACCACCGGGAAAAAATGAAAGGGAGGGAAAGGAAGAAAAAGGAAGGGAGAAAGGGAAAGGAAGAAGAAAGGAAAAGAAAGAAGAAGAAAGGAAAAGAAAGAAGGAGAAAGGGAAAGAAAGAAGGAGAAAGGGAAAGGAAGAAGGAGAACGGGAAAGAAAAAAGGAAAAAGGGGAGAAAGAAGAAGAGAGAGAGAGAGAGAGAGGGAAAAGAGGGAAAGGGGGGAAAAAGAAAAAAAGCAAAGGGAAACAAAAGAAATGAGGGAAAATTTAGTACCAAAACCCCGGAGTTTCCCGGTGCTCCACTCCCTGGACCCCCGCAGTGGCTTTCCCCGTAGACCCCCATCAGGGGCCCTCAGCCAGAACCCTGGGCCCCGCCCGCTAAGGGCTTCGCAACAAGCAACTCGCGGTGCAGGCTCACCTCCGTATATTTTATTCCTAGACTTAGATACCGGGAAATTTTCGGCTCGCCCCCCCCCCCCCCTCCCGATAACAGGCAGAGAATGTAAGAGGCCGGGAACAGTCAACGAACAATTCAAAGAAACGTCAGAGCTTCCGCGCTTCGCGCGGGAAGGGAAAATCACCATCTCTGCACCCTCCCCTAGTATGCCTAGGGAGCGCACTTTGCACTGCCATCATCCTAAAATGAAATCCTAGCTACACCGCTGATTCCAGACTTAATTACCGGGAAATTTTTGGCTATGCGTATGCCCCCCCCCCCCGATAACAGGTAGAAAGCGTAAGAAGAGCGGGAACTGACAGCGAAAAAACGTCGGAGCTTCCTGCAGCCTCCCCCTGGGGAGCACTACCATCTCCCTAAAATGAAATCCTAGTTACGTCGCAGAAGATAGATTTAATTACCGACAACTAACAATTCAAAGAAACGTCGGAGCTCCCTCCCTGCACCCTCCCCTCTAGGGAGCACTACAATGGCGTAAATTCCGGGAGTTGGGGATCTATCACCCCCACTTGGGGAAGAGGAGGGATGGTGTGTACAAATTTTCCCCCATGCAGACACACTTTTTAAGGAAGAAATATATTTTAATTAATCAGTTAGTAAAAATTCTGAATATCTATCATAAACAACCATCATATTTTATAATTTCTAATTGAAAATGCTACTGAAAACAAAAAAGTGGTTATTTTCGGCTCGCTCGCTTCGCTCGCTCGTCAAAATCTTAGGATTTCAATCGGAAAATGCGATTAAAATCGAGAAAAGTGGTTATTCTTGGCTCGCTCGCTTCGCTCTTTCATCATATTTTAGAATTCTTATTCGAAAATGCGATTCAAAACGGGAAAAGTGGTTATTTTCTGCTCGCTCGCTCGCAAAATAGATATCAAAATGTGTGTGAGAGGGAAAAAAAAATCGTTTAAAAAGTTTTTCATCCCCTACTCCTCAAATTGGATTTACACCGGTGGAGCATACCGTCCTCCTAAAATGCAGTCGTAGCTACGCCACAGGTTCTAGACATAGACTAGTTACCGGGAAATTTTTGGGCTCTGCCCCCCCTGATAACAGGTACCTGTTACGCCCCTGATTGGGTATCCCCTTCAAGTTTTCACTTTCATTTTATATTGTTCCTTTTTCAAAGTCAGTTCATTTCATTTACCAGAAATTCATTCAATTTTAAGTTTTCATTCAATTTCGCGCCAGCTGGATAGACGTTGAATTCTGTCCCAAATAGCAATTTCAATTTCATTATCATAGGCACACACCTTCGTACTTTGACCGTTCGAATTCATTTAACATAAACAAATTCTGCAGTTCAATGTAATTCTTATGGCATTTTTCACCTTTTCACCCTTTTGACTGTAATTAATTATATAATTTCATTTTCATTTTCAAAGTTTAATTTTTCAACGTTTATTTTAATCATATTTTGTATGTTTTTTTTTTCTTTCTAATTTTTCTTCCATTTTCAGTTAATTCCCTAACAGTATGGATATAACATTTACACAATCGATGACAATGGTTATTACTGATAATTTCACATGCTTTGATGACGGTTTGTCAAAGGAATGAGAAATTTCAATAAAAGACAAAGGTAGTTTGCATCATTTATTCAAACAGATGTAGAGTGCAAAGAACATATGCAATATCGAAAAACACTGCCCAGATGCTATAAATGATTGCCTATATGATCATCAGGGCGGAGCTGGTGCGAATTTGAATACATTTTACGCGCATTTCTAATTTGAACGCGCTTTTCCACGTTTATGTCAGAAAATCATGAAATCGCATGCTAAGGAAATTAAATGGAATGAACTAGCTAGTTCTTTGATCGTTGATCCCGGTGATCATTCAAATTCGCTCGAAAAGAATGCTCGCATCGTTAAATCTGATGCAATTATGACGAAATTGGGCGGTAAAACCTATACAGTGCGTGTCAAAAAGGTAATCCATTTTAGAGGGCTTATATTCAGAGCTTATTTAATTTAACAATTTGATTTTACGCTAGTATGATAGAAGAACTCCTCAGCTTTTCATTGATACCTTACTTGTACCTGTGATGCCACGAAATACCGAATAAATTGATCTGGAAGACAGCAGGGACAGATTCCATTTTTTGCAAGTTTGGGTAAAATAGGTGAAAAGAATGGTAACTGATGCCACACAGTCAGTCAGTCAGGGAAAGCAGCATTTTCAGCCTTACATTCATTATTAAAGCCTACAAAAGAGCTATTCAAAATGGCCATGTTCACTTACAAAGAAATCAGCCAACGGAGGGATCAGTGAGAGTAATCATGTCAGCCTTAGTTGCAAAAACTTGCAAAAAATGGAATTCGTACCTGTTGTCTTTAACATCAATATATTCAGTCATGCATTGCATCAGAGGTACAAGTAAGGTATCAATGAAACGCTGAGGAGTTCTTCTATCATACTAGGGTAAATTTATTTTCATTTTATTTGTTTTATTTTATTTTATTTATTTCACATTTCTTACAAAAACCAGAATACAATACATTGAGAATCAGAAGATTTCTGAATAACATACAAGGTAGTAAAAACAACAATTATACAAATAATACAAAATAACAAAATGCATGAAGTG